>JASDQU010881889.1:20026-46787 GCA_032191745.1 Picea mariana
CAGGCAAAAGGCGCAACATTGATCCAGAAGGAGATCACAGCACAATCAATGGAGGCACACAGGAAAAGTCGTGCAAGTCAAGGAAAGAGGAAGGGAACTCGCAGAAAATTTCCACATTTTGGAGACAACAGTAGAAGGAGCATGCACTAACTAAGTGGTTCAGGACGAGCCACATGTCAGTGTTGGGGACTTGTTCTCCGCAACCTATTTTGAGAAGAAAGGCCATTTTAAGCGTAGGCCTAATTTTGGGAAGAACAACTGGAAGGAAAAGCAGCATGCATGAGGGAAAGCAGCACGCATGCAAGAGGAATAGCATACGTGACGTGCAGGAAGAGAAACCTAATCATGCTAGGGTTAGAGTTTTGGATAATGATTGTAACGACTATAAGCCTAAAAATCAGTATAAATAAGGGCATAAGAGGTGTAGGTTGGGGTTCGATGATGATGTTCTATTGATTATTACTTAAATTATTGATGTAGTTTAGCATTGGAAGTTCAAGGAGGATATAATAGAGTCAAGTAGCTCATATTTTGAGGGTTAGATCACATGCTGAGAAGCCTGGTATGATCTATTATGCCTCAAATAAGGTTTTAAACCTATTGGTGATTGTAAGAAAGACGATTTAATGCGCGTAACGCTATATTTATCAATGTATATGCCAAAAAGGGTAGAGGACAAGGGACAACCTTGTTTGATTCCAATATTGCAGTTAATATACTTTACTTCAATTAACGAAATGACCAATCTATTAAAGATTTCATCTTCAAAACATTAACGCTTTCTCATTAAAAAAAATGACATCTCATGATCCCAAAGAATAGAATGCCCTCCATATTAAATGGAAATAAGTTTGTCTTACAATTCACGATTTACGCAGAAGAAAATTTGTGCCACAGATTTTTGCATTCTAAAAATTTTTGTTCAGCCATGAATGATCAAGTTGATAATCGCATTCAAACATTATCGTTCAACCATGAATGATCAATTGATAGCCTCGTAAACTGAAGAAAATAAACAACTGTGTTTCGGAA
This sequence comes from Picea mariana, assembly GCA_032191745.1. Taxonomy (NCBI): domain Eukaryota; kingdom Viridiplantae; phylum Streptophyta; class Pinopsida; order Pinales; family Pinaceae; genus Picea; species Picea mariana. Next base: position 21,059 of record JASDQU010881889.1, read on the forward strand.
CTAAAAACTTCATACTCCAATGGAATACTTCAAAATCATTAGTCAAAGTGATATCAGACCAGGTAACAATCCCAGAAAAAACACTGAACTATACAAATATAAAACTGTGTTGTGTAATTAACAAAAATATAGCTTCGTTTTTTAGGAACTAACAGCTTTCTGTGTTCCAATGGATTCCCTTGCTCAGCCAACTCACTTCAGTCTAAAATATGCCCGATTGTAGAACTACTTTCACGCCTAACTAACTTCTTTCCAAAATCTTTCATCTATTCATTACTGCTAAAGAGAATTGCGATGAACTAGTGTGATAATATCTGCTCTGCAAGAGGGGCACCTGGATTCAAACCCTTTATTGCGTTTCCACTTCCTCATACAGTCTGCGTGGAAGGGATGAAGGCAATCCAGAATAACATAGCTCTGCTCTGCACATTCTGCCTCTGGATCCAGAACCTGCTGGGAATCAGTACCATCAGCGTTAAGATTGTTAACCCTAGGATCGTTCAAGCTTGTTCTAGGAACAGACCCACTGCTATTAGGCGGAGCCATGTGTCTATAGTTCATCCAACGAAGGCTCTCTTCTGTTAGGCAGGCTATGTGGGCCTGCGAGAAATAGTTTTTAGCGACGGCCAAGTGATTAAAAATAACATTGAATTCCTTGAGTACCACGTAAGGAACGCAGGCAGGGACGACCTGCCACTTCAACTGGAGATAATCATAGCCATCGTTATAAACATAGGGATTTAAGACCATCTAGGGTTCCCGCCATTTGAGGTTGCGTGGGCTCTTACCTTGACTAGAATCGACCTTGGGTCTTGAGGGGTATCATTGTTCTCCAGTTTGGCCATGTTCATCCACCCAGCCTTCTTCATTCTTTTATAGGTTAGATGGTATAAGCGTATAATGCTTGACCCGCTCCTCCTTCTCCTCGTCCTGTTGGATATGTCAGCCATGGCATCCCAGAGTGCCTTCACTTTTTTATAGGGTTCGTCCACAAGCCAGCAGAGCCGAAGGTCTGAGTTCACGTGAATTTCGTCCATAATTTTGAGAATACGAATCCTCAAAGATCAAATTCGAAAGTGTGGCGTCGAGTTCTCACAATGGAATGGGGTTTAGATGTTATTTTTTTATATGATACAGAATGCAGGGTTTTAAGTTGGGCGCCCACAGACAGCAGATTGACCACCGAGCCGTTGGAATACATATTAATAACTGATCAAACTCAAAACTTAGGGTTGATGTTGTTCTTAGGTAGGTCGTTTTCTTCCCCAGGCCCGGGGAATGTGTTAATGCTTTTCAATGTGTATGAATAATCGAATGGTATGGTTATGGTTATATATTTAAGAATAACCGAGTGGTATTTTCACATGGCGTGATTGTTGACCGTTGATCGTTTTTCATGGTCTGAACATATGATAATCACTATTTGGTCCAACAATCCATATGACAATCACGGTGTTGGGATTATATGAAGAAAAATCTTTTCTTTGTTAACTTATTAACTTACTCTTCATAAATATTATTGAATATGATATTGAATTTAAGAAAGAGTAAGGATACAAATATGGATATTGATACAAGTATGGATAAGTTAAAAGTGATATTGATATCTTTTAAGTAAGGATACACTAAATTAATAAGTTTAAGTGGAATTTATTTATTATATTTAAATGAATTTTTATAAAAGAATATAGTTTTATTTGATTGATAAAATATTTGATCATAAAAATGTAGTATTTTATAATAATAATAATAATAATAGTAATTTATTTTTAAAATCAGTAGTGACTCTACTAAAGTGTAGAGAGGTGTAAAACCCCTAACTTTTGATTTGAACATATAACTTGGAGTATTAACCTTTAAAAAGAAAACAAATATTTTATAATTTTTTTTTTATTGATTGGAGAAATCAAGTTGACTTTGAGTTATCATTATAACCAATACACTAAACATATTTGTGTGAAATTAAATTCTCACATTGACACATGAGAAAAAAAAATATTACATTCAAAAATAAATAATTATCATTTTAATAATTGCACATGGATAATAATTATAACTGAATACAATGTTCACATTTTCACCAATGTGTAACTCTAACTTTATGTAACTCTAACTTTGAGGGTTTAAAGTTTTTCTCTTTGATTGATATAGGTTTGATTTATAATTTTATAAGTCTAATATTTACATTGGTTCCAATTTTTGAGTTGTGAATTAATAAGGTAATTTTTGAGTTGTGAATTAATAAGGTAAGTTTAGTTTTTTTTTTTTTTTTAATATAAAGGTAAATATCTATCCTAATTTAATTAATTTTGATAATTTAAGTCCTTTTAAAATAAACTAAAATTTATAAGAAAAATGTTTTATGGTTTAATGAAGATTCCATAAATAAGTGGAATTATAACTTCCAATCTAAATTTTATTATATTTAGAGAAGAATGTAAATAAAAAATTTGTTGAGTATATCCACTAATTATCTTACTCGACTAATTAATTTACTCATTTTTAAGTCTAATTCATTGTTGTAAGTCCTCTAAATTAATGTATGTAATTTTAATGGGGAAATTTTATTTTGTGATGTCAGTCAATTGGGCTTCACCAACATGATAGAAATGCTTCCACCTTTGTAATGTGGGTAATGTTGAGAGGCCTACTTAAAAAAATATAATACTTATAATAAATAATAGTAATACTATATGTTAGTCATATAGATGTACACCTAATATAAAAATATCCTGTATAGAAAGTTGAAAGAGAGATACCATATTTAGACATAAAAATAAATACTATATATGCAATATTATATAGAAAAATTGTTAGCTTGCTATTGATTTGCACGTATATCTATCTTAGATGATAACAAAATTACATCTTAAAAGATTTAATCCCTCTTGATACTTTATAAATCCATAGTTAAAATAGATCTACACTAATGATATTAAATTTAAATACACTAAAAACAATACATTATAAACAGATGAAAAACAAAACTATGTTCTAAATGCATTGAACTAGAATTTAAGAATAAAATATAGACATAAAATTGAAAATAATATCACAAAAAAAAATATTATCTAAAAAAATTAATATTTAACCAAAAAATTACATCTCTATCTACAAATAAAAATAAACAATAAATACATAAAATTAATATACTTTAAATATTATAGTGACTCCAACACATGAAACCAAAGACCAACCTCAATAGATAACGTACACCAAAATAGGAAGTGGAGAACATATTTCTCACTTGATAGTAAAGGAGTTTACATTCCCAAATAGAAGACCCTTCTCCCTTTACTTTCATGGTATTTATACAAAGTAGAGCACATGGAAGGCAAAGCATTTCGTCTTTGTGATTCTTGATATTCCATATCTACGTTTAGGATCTTTGTCTTGTAAGTGATAATATATTTAAATAACTTTTTTTTTTGGGTAAGTGTTGATATATTTAAAACGCACATTTCTAAATATTCATAAAACGTCATAATGTTATGGATACTCCTACTATTCTATTGTTAATTCATAAATCATAAATAAGTATTTTAGTTTTGAATTTAATTATACGTATGTTCAATTTAGGCATAAAAGTTTTGATAAGTTAATGTACCTTGTTGAGTTTGTTATGTATTTTTTTGGTGGATTTTTAAGAGATGATATGTATATGGATACTCGTACTACTCTATTGTTAATTCATAAATCATAAATAAATATTTTAGCTTTGAATTTAATTATATGTATGTTCAATTTAAGCATAAAAGTTTTGATAAGTTGATATACCTTGTCGAGTTTGTTATATATTTTTTTTAATAGATTCTGAAGGAATGATATTTTCTTAAAAAACTAACGTCTTGAACCTTTAATGTTTTTATAATGCTATCGTAACATATTTTAAAGAAAGTGATGTGTTATTTTCCTCAAAAATGGAAAACCACATTTATGAGTGATCATTTATCCTAATTGAAAGACCTGACATAAGTTCCTAAAGGAACCATTTAATTTCTTTTCCAATTTTTTGCATGATGCCTTCAAAATATTGTGTTCTAAATTTTTTTATAAGATATTTTAATCGATCATTTTGGGAATGTAAAAAGGTGCATTTACATGATCCATCATCCATTGTTTTACCTGATGAAATCATTCTTGTGTCTTTTTTTGAGCATCTTCTCATTCTTCTAATTTCTTTGTAAGTGAAAGACGTTGTATGCTATGTGTCTAAAGAACTTGTAATTTCTCGTAAAAGGTTATTTGTATCTCATTCAGATCATCGAGAATGTAATTTTTTAATTAAATGATGTTTCTCATATCTTCTTTCAAATAGACCAATTGATTGTTTAAAAGATGTACTTCACCTATCTAGTCTTGCAATTCATTGAAGGTGCCTAGAAAGTTACTTACATCTACTCAAGAAAAGGCTACTCCAACTATATCCATTGCTAATGGATCCAAGTCCTTGGAATCAATCATAGCCACCTTCATGGTTACTCCCATTTCTTTATCAAGTATGAGCCTTCTCTTTTTATGAATCTAACTTACAATTTGTTTCACTTTCTTATAGTGTTTCTAACTTTGTTACTTCATTATTTTACATTAAGACTAGAATATATGCTTTATAATTAATTTAACCAAAGAAATAGTATCAATTATTGCAAGACTTCACATGTTTTTATTTAGTGGTTCCTCCAAAATTATATCAAGCTGTTTACAAGCCACATATAACAAAAACTTGTGACTTAGAAAGGAACGAGACATCCCAAAGCCTAGATCGAACATCTATTACTAAATCATTAATGAATCTAACCAAAAACATAGTATTCACTTCATCATTCTTCATCATTAATGAATCTAACCAAAGACATAATATCCATGGTTAGATGGAACATGTGTATATTGCTTGAACCTCTCCTCCTCGCCCTCCTTGTCCTATTGGATATGTCAGCCATGGCATCCAAGAATGTCTTTACCTTGTCATAGAGTTCATCGACAAGACAAGAGAGTCGAAGAAGTGAATATCCTCCATAATTTGAGAATGAGAATCCTTGAAGATCAAATTCAAGAATGTGGCATCAACTTCTCATAATGGCATGCGGTTTAAATGTTATATTTTTATATGATATGGAATGAAGGTTTGCAAGTTGGGAAAAATTTTCATCTTAATTTACTTATTTTTTCAAATTTTGGAGAATATAGGTCATTCTAAAATGGGCGAAAATCCTAAAGCGAAAAGCTTCATGGTTAAGGTTCCTATCCGATAAGTGGTACTATAACTTCCTAAAAAAATTATGTTATATTTGGAGAATAATGTAAATGGAAAAGAGGTTGAGTTTGTCCACTAATTATTTTAAGTCCTCTAAATTGATTATGTAGTTTTAATGGGTAAATTTTATTTTGTGATGTAAGTCAAGATGGATTTGCCAATATAAAGTTTGATTATTTCAAGTGTTTCTTGGCGCGAACAAAATTCCCTTCTTCAAATATGTGTGTTTACCCAAGGAAATGACCCAATTAGAAGATTTTCAATTTAGGTTAGTAAACCCTTCAAATTTTGTCCTAACTTCCATTAATGGTTTTATTGCATCCAGAGTAGAAAGGTGCATCCACAACCCAATATGATAAAGATGCAACCATGATTGTTATGTAGGTAATGTTGACATGTCGACTTTAAAAAATATAATACTTATAACAAGTAATAGTAATACTATATGTCATCCATATATATGTACACCTAATATAAAAACTACAATGTAAAAAGATAACAAAAAAATGTACCATATTAAGACATAATAGAAATACTATAGATATGATGTTATATAGAAAAATTTCTAGCTTACTCATGGTTTTCACCTATATCCATCTTAGATGATAAAAACATTTACACCTCAAGAGATTTGATCCCTCTGGGTCCCTCATGTTAGCCTATGGCTTACCTTAACCAATTAGTAAGTCTAATTGTCACCTATATTTATGTTATTCATTTAGGATATTAGCAATATATCCTCAAGCGATGACTCATTGTGGTTGTAGTAGTGTCACTGTTTATGATTTCTAGTTCTCTTTGAGAGTGCACCCCACTTGGGGAAGGATATTCTTGGTGACTCTTGGTGATATCTCTTCTGCACTATCTCTGGAAGAGTTGCACCAAGGTTGTGTGGTGATTCTGAGTTATTTCACGCTAGTTGCAGTTACAATAGCAGTTGCAGTAACAGTCACAGTTGCAGTAGAAACTATAGTAGCAATTACCAGTTGTGCTAGTTATGTGGTGCGCTAGTGATGTGCCTATCTTTTGCTAGCTCTATGGTCAGTTAGTTGCCTACCCTCGCTAGAGTTTGAAAAGAAGAAGAGATAAGTATTTGGTTCTTAATTATTGATTTTCTCCTATTATTAGAGTTTGTTCATGGTTGTATTGGAATATTCTCTCTAAGAAAAGTTGTCTTGGTTTTTCCCCGAGTTTGGGGTTTTCCGAGGATAAATATTTTTTTCTTATTGTGCTTGTTTATATATGGATTATATATTTCAATATATGATTATTGTTAAAATAAGATTAAAAATGCTATGGTAAATTTAATGTTAACAAAATTTATGAAAATCCAACACTATACACTCCACGACTTGCATGTTGGGTCCCCAGAAGTTATCAACTCTCATAGAATGAAGAAACTATTGAAGAGAGGTCATCATGTGGTTATTTCCCAATTTAAGTCCATCCAGGTACAAGATCCATCATCCCCAAATATCAATTGAGACCTACAACTCATCCTGGAAGAGCACCATAGGCTCTTTGAGACACCCACAAAATTACCTTGATCCTGGGGTGATGATGATATAAACCTTCCAATGTACGCCCCTACAGGTACCACTTTGCTAAAAAAAATGAAATATAAAAAATAGTGTAGGAATTATCAGAAGCTGAGGTAATTCACCCAAGTACCAGCCCATACTCCTCCCCTATAGTAATGGTCCTAAAGAAATAAGCTTATCTTCTCATGTGTCCATATTTTCACGCCCTTAATAAATTGACCATTAAGGATGAGTTTCCCATTCCTTTCATTCATGACCTGATGGATGAGATCTAGGGTACATGTTTCTTCACCAAATTGGATCTTCACTTCGATTAAATCACCAGATTAGGATGAAGGGAGAAAATATTCCGAATATCACCTTCAAAACTCATGAAGACCATTATGAGTTCTTGGTAATTCCTTTTAGGCTTTGCAATGCTCCATATACCTTCCAAAGTCTCATGAATAAACTATTGAATCCATACCTTAAAAACTTTGTTATGGTTTTATTTGATGACATTCTTATTTACAACCGCACGTGGGATTCCCATCTTCAACATGGTGACAAACTACTCCAATTGTTATGGGATCATAAAAAAATTCAAAGTGTTCTTTTGGGAGAAGTTAGGTTGAATACGTAGGCCACATTTTCATCCATGACAGAGTACGCATGGACCCCAACAGGATTCAAGCCATGCAGGATTAGCCATGTCCTAAGATCTTGAAAATCGTTTGGGGTTTCCTTGGCCTCACGGGATATTACATGAAAATTTTCCAACATTATGGAAACATTTCCCAGCCATTGACGAAAATTCTTAAGAAAAATGTATTTCAGTGGACCCCTGTAGCCAAACAAACCTTCCTAGATTAGAAACATGCCATGCATACTACCCCCATCTTAGTACTCCCATATTTCAACAAAACTTTTGTAGTTGAATCAAATGCTTCAAGCACTGGTATTGGTGTAGTTCTCACCCAAAACGGTCAACCTCTTGCTTCCACTATCTAGGCTTTGAGTGGTCACAATTTGGAAAAATCTACATATGAAAAGGAAATGATGGCCATTTCCCATGATGTGTACACTTGGCAACCATATATATTGGGACCCCATTTTCAGATCAAAATCAATCACCATAATCTCAAGTATTTCCTCGAGTAGAGGTTGTCATCCCCAGAACAAAATAAGTGGCTAATCAAAATGTTGGGATATCATTATGAGATCATGTATAAGAAAGGAAAAAACAATGTAGTGGAAGATGCATTATCCAGACACTATGAAGATGAATGTTCCCTCTTTTCTCTATCATTACACATCCCTCATTGGATTAATGAAGTTCAGAGTGAATGGCCCAGCCATCCAATTATCTCCCAGATAATTCAACAACTTCAATATGACATTATCCTTCCTTCCGACTATACTTGGAAAGCCAATGTACTCATATATAAGGATCACTTGGTTCTGTCTCTAGTTTCAAAACTCAAGCCCAGGATCTTAAATGACTTTCATTATTTTTCTCTTCCGAGTCACTCGGGATTCCAAAATACCTATGTTCATGCTCGTCGCTCTTTTTTTAGTGAAGTATGAAAAAGGATATTCTCACTTTTGTCACCAAGTATGGTGTTTGTAAATTCCATAAAGGGGAAACTTTTGAAGACCTCCTGAGCTCTCCATTCATTACCCATTCTAGATTCTATTTGCACTGACATCTTCATGGACTTTAAAGTGGGCCTTCGCAAAGAAGGTAACAATTTAGTCATAATGGTAGTGGTCGAATGCCTCTCTAAGTAGGCATAGTTTTGTGCCTGAGCACACCCTTTTAGGCCAACTCTAGTTGCAGAATTTTTTGTTGATAATATTTTTAGGTTGCATGGCATGCCAACATCCATTGTATTTGACCGTGACCTAAACTTGACTAACACTTTTTTGGAGGAATGGTTCAAATTACAGGGTGCACAATTGAACATGAGAGAAACATACCACCCACAGACAGATGGCCAAACATAAGTGCTCAATAAGTGTTTGGAAACTTAATTGCGTGGTTTTGTTTCTGGTAAACAACATCTGTGGATGAAATGGTTACCACTAACGAAATGGTGGTACAACGCTTCTTATCATACAACCACCAAAATGACACCATATGAAATGGTGTATGACCAACAACCTCCTACAGTAACTTGCTATTGATAGTATCTTCCAGGCACATTAAAGGTCCAGACTATTGACAAGTTGTTGCAAGGTAGGGAACTTACTCTCACGGCTCTAAAGGAAAACCTCTGCATGACCCAAAATCGTATGAAGCAAAATTCTGACCAACAATGCTCCAAAAGGGTTTTCCAAGAGGGTGGTTAGGTGTTTCTCAGGCTCCAACCTTACAAGAAAACATTGCTCAAAGCTCAAGGCCACCACATGTTGACACCCAAATTTTATGCCCCCTATCAAATTCTCAAATGCATCGGTTAAGTTTCCTACAAACTTGCACTTCCAGTTGCCTCCAAAATACATCACATGTTCCATATTTCTTGTTTGAAGGAAGTGGTGGATATGAATTGTCAGGCTCAAACCATCCTACTTAAACTATATTAAGAAGGCTCCATTTGGCTGCAACCCGAATATGTCCTCAACATGCGAGAGCATCACCCATGGGGCTGAACTATCAAAGAAGTGTTGATTAAATTGAATGATACATCTCTAGAGGATGTGAATTGGGAAAGAGATGCCATCCTACAATAGTTTATGCATATTCATCCTTGTGGACGAGGCTTCTTTTGAAAGGGGAGGGAATGTTAGTATCCATCCCTAACCCCTTATAGTTAGTCATTAGTTAGTTTTCATTGTAAAAAGTAGTCAACCCTCATTATTATCAGGACCACAAGTAGTTAAGGTTGGTTAGTGGAAGTAGTTATGGATAACCCATGGTATTGTCCCTTGGTATTGGCCCGTGGTATTTTTGGTTGTGAACTATATTTAAAGAATGCATCTCTCAATTGTAAGTTGTAGAGGATTATTGTAAGATAGATCTACTCATTTGTAGGTTTCCCCCTCGAAAAGGAAAGTGAACTAAGTTTTCTGTGATATCAATATTATATTTGTGCTCTATATTTGATGTTCTTGTTACTTGCGTAGTATATTTTCTTCTTCTGTTAACTCTTCTAGATATATAATAATTCCCATATTTCCATTCCTACGATGTAGTAATGAGAGGGAAGCATTAACTTGCACTATCCTTGCACTATCTGTGATGTCAAACATTACATACACTTTTGAAGGATATATCCACTTAAACCATGTGGCACATGTTTTCTAAAGACTTGGAAATTAGTAAAGTAACACATATTCACAAAAGGAGTCACATAAATAATATGAGAAATTATGAAAACACCATGGCTACTATCATCTTTGGAAAACTATTTGGCACCATTGAAAAGAGAAAAATAACTAAATAGACACTAGAAAACAATGTCTAGTCTCCTTCTCAAGCAATTTTTTTACTTAAACATTTAAGTATTAATCACTTGTTAATTATTAAAATTTTTCTAGAAAGTGATAAAAAAGTATTATTATTTTAATTTTTATTTTTCTAAAATTTCATATATAACCTTTCACATAAAAATATTAAAATATTGAAAAACATTTAAGTATTAATCACTTGATAATTATTGAAATTGTTCTAGAAAGTGATAAAAAAAATACTATTATTTATATTTTGTTATTTTTTCTAAAATTTCATATATAACCTTTCACATAAAAATATTGAAAGGATGAAAAAAATAAGGATTTCCAATTAACTAATTAAAGAAATACTACTTTCCACTCATATGAAAAGTTAGCATAGAATTATAACTATGCATAAAAGACAAAGTTGGAAAAAAAAATCAGATCAACAATGGGATGTATTGAATAAAGATATTTTATTTCTCTAAAATTATTTTGAATTATTTATACATTAAAATAAGTATATGTGAGATAATAAATTTAAATCAAGAATATGATAAAAATATAATGAATTTTTCTTGGGTTTAGTTAGTTTTGTTGGGAAGAGTAATTGTTATTCTCCTTATTTAAATTTAATGACTTATGGCCTTGTTGTTTATCAGTCTAGTGCTCTAAGAAAAATATTAAAAGTTTTTCATAAACTCCTTAACAATACAAATTGATTAAATAAATTTTGAAAATAACAATACAAATTGATTAAAAAAATTTTGAAAATGTTTTTTAATTGTATAAATTGAAATCCCAACTTCCAAAAATTGGATTAATCAAAGAAACATATATTAACAAACATATATATATATACTTTACTTTCCCATCAACATTCAGCTATGTCCACGTGATAATAATGATTACTGTTAATTACATTAACAAACATATATATATACTTTACTTTCCCATCAACATCCAGCTCTGTCCGCATGATAATAATGGTCACCTGTTCATTACTACAAACTTCAATTTATGGAATGACCAATCTATTAAAGATTGCATCCTCAAAACATTAACGCTTTCCCATTAAAAAAAAAAATGACATCTCATGATCCCAAAGAATTAGAATACCCTGCATATTAAATGGAAATAAGTTTGTATTACAATTCACGATTTAAGCAGAAGAAAATTTGTGCCACAGATTTTTTCATTCAAACATTTTTGTGCAGCCATGAATGATCAAGTTGACAATCCATTCAAGATTTGTGCCACAGATTTTTGCATTCAAACATTTTTGTTCAGCCATGAATGATCAAGTTGACAATCGCATTCAAACATTATCGTTCAACCATGAATGATCAATTGACAGACTCGAAAGCTGACGAAAATAAACAACTGTGTTTCGGAACTAACAACTTCATATTCCATTGGAATACTTCAACATCATTAGTCAAAGTGATATCAGACCAGCTAACAATCGCAGAAAAACCACTGAACTATACAAATATAAAACTGTGTTGTGTAATTAACAAATATATAGCTTCGTTTTTTTAGGAATTAACAACTTTCTGTGTTCCAATGGATTCCCTTGCTCACCCAACTCACTTCAGTCTAAAATATGCCCGATTGTAGAACTACTTTCACGCCTAAATAACTTCTTTCCAAAATCTTTCATCGATTCATTACTGCTAAACGGAATTGCGATGAACTAGTGTGATAAAAAGAGGGGCACTTGGATTCAAACCTTTTCTTGCGTTTCCACTTCCTTATACAGTCTGCGTGGAAGGGATGAAGGCAATCCAGAATAACATAGCTCTGCTCTACAGCTACTATTCTTTCTGCCTCTGGATCCAGAACCTGCTCGGAATCAGTACCATCAGCGTTAAGATTATTAACCCTAGGATCGTTCAAGCTTGTTCGAGGAACAGACCCATTACTGTTAGGCGGGGCCATGTGTCGATAGTTCATCGAACGAAGGCTCTCTTCTGTTAGGCAGACTATGTGGGCCTGCGAGAAATAGTTTTTAGCGACGGCCAAGTGATTAAAAATCACATTGAATTCCTTGAGTACCACGTAAGGAACGCAGGCAGGGACGACCTGCCACTTCAACCGGAGATAATCATAACCATCGTTATAAGCATAGGGATTTAACACCATCTGAAGAGAACCCTGTCTAGAGTTCCTGCCATTTGATGTTGCGTGGGCTCTTACCTTGACTAGAATCGACCTTGGGTCTTGAGGGGTATCATTGTTCTCCAGTTTGGCCATGTTCATCCACCCAGCCTTCTTCATTCTTTTATAGGTTAGATGACATACGCGTATAATGCTTGACCCGCTCCTCCTTCTCCTCGTCCTGTTGGGATGCCATGGCTGACATATCCAACAGGACGAGGAGAAGGAGGAGCGGGTCTTGAGGGGTATCATTGTTCTCCAGTTTGGCCATGTTCATCCACCCAGCCTTCTTCATTCTTTTATAGGTTAGATGACATACGCGTATAATGCTTGACCCGCTCCTCCTTCTCCTCGTCCTGTTGGATATGTCAGCCATGGCATCCCAGAGTGCCTTCACTTTTTCATAGGGTTCGTCCACAAGCCAGCAGAACCGAAGGTCTCGGTTCACTTGAATATCGTCCATAGTTTTGAGAATGCGAATCCTCAAAGATCAAATTCGAAAGTGTGGCATCGACTGGGGTTTAGGTGTTATTTTTTTATATGATACAGAATGTAGGGTTGTAAGTTGGGCGCCCACAGACCGTGATTGACAGCCAAGCCGTTGGAATACATATTAATAACTCATCAACCTCAAAACTTAGGGTTGATGTTGTTCTTAGGTAGGTTGTTTTCCTCTCCACGCCTGGGAATGTGTTAGTGCTTTTCAATGTGTATGAATAATCGAATGACATGTTTACACTGGCATGGTTATGGTTATATATTTAAGAATAACCGAGAGGTATTTTCACATGGCCTGATTATGGTTAATGTATTGTTTACTGTTGATCATTTGTCATGGTCTCAGCATATGATAATCACTATTTGGTCGATCCATTCATACGATACGATAATCATGGTTGGGATTATATAGAGAACAAAATTTATAAAAGAAAAATATAAAAAGTTAGTGTGTTTATTAACTTACTCCTAATATATATTGATATTGATAAAAGTGACATTGAATTGAATTTAAGAAAGAGTATGGATATTGATATGGATATATAGGTATTAATATTTAAAAATTGATATTGATATTGATATCTTTCATGTAAGATACATTATTTTGTGATATTAAATAAATAAATTTATAAAGTGGAATTTATTTATTATATTTAAAAGAATGTTTATAAGAAAATATAGTTTTATTTGATTGATGAAATATTTTATCATAAAACTATAGCATTTTATAATAATAATAATAATAATATATTTTTAAGATCATTAATGATTCCACTAAAGTCTACAGGTGTACATACTTTATCTCTTGATTTGAACATATAATTTGGAACATCTAACCTTCAAAGAGAAAACAAATATATTATTAAAAAAAAAAATGTTGATTAGGGAAATAAACAACTAGTCGAACATGTACTAGAGTGACACACTTGGTCATGTTATCGTGGTCTTGTGACACATGGTCATGTTATCGTGGTCGTGATATCTAACTGCTACTACTATCAAGCCACACACAAATCTAGTAGAGGGTTTGGAACACATATTTTATAACTTAAAAGTCATATTTGAGAATATTTATCCTCCCCTTAACAAACACTCTATAAATATTTTTTTTTTAGATTGGTAAATTGGCTTTGGGTTATCATTATGACCAATACACTAAGCAGATTTGTGTGGAATTAAACTCTCACATTGACACATGAAAAAAATATTACATTCAAAAATAAATAAATATCATTTTAATAATTCCATATGGATAATAATTATGACTATATGAATACAATGTTCACATTTGCAATTTGTGTCTCTAACTTGAATGTCTATCTTAATTTACTTTTTTTTTTTCAAAATTTTAAAGTCATCTTAAAATAGATGAAAACTCTCAAGGAAAATGGTTGATTGAAGTTTCCACCAAACAAGTGGAACTATAACTTCCAACAAATTTCTATTATATTTGGAGAAAAATGTAAATGAAAAAGTTCTTGAGTTTATCCACTAATTATCTTACTCCACTAATTAATGTACTCCTTCTTGAGTCTAACTACAAATCACACTTCACAAGGGTGTCTCAAAATCAAAGAACAACTCGAATCCATTGGAGACACAATCGAAGAAGCTGAGTTGATGATGACTACATTGAATGGTCTCCTGAGATCTTCAGAATCATTCATTTAGGTTATATGTTTAAGAAGAAGGATAACAAGGTTTAGTATACTATGGGAGGATTGTACTATGGAAGAAGCTAGATTGGTAGCAAGAGAAGAGAATCCAGGTGATGAAGAAAGTTGAGCGCACATACTACAAAAGGAAAGGGAAAGAAGGAAGTTCACTCACACAGGAAACCTCATGGATTACAAAAGACACATAACTTCAAGAAGGATTTCTCAAATTACATATGCTTCATCTGTCAGAAGATGGGACATATTGCCATATACTATCCCAACTCCAAAGGTTCGATTAGAAAATGACCATATCAAATACATCATGTTCATGTCGCCGAAGATGATGAGCTTGATAATGAGAAAACCAAGGAAGAAGACTCAAGTGAAGAATATGTCTTGATGTACAATCACTCATGGAAGTAACACATGGCTTATTGATAGCGGTGCTTCTAAGAACATGACTCGTTACAAGGAGTCTGTCTCAGATCTAGTTCATAAATATTCATGTCACAAGGTGAAGCTTGGTAATGACTATCATTATCCCATTAAAGGAGTAGGGGAAGCATCCTACAAGCTAAATTCTGAAAAACCTATGAAGATGAAGAATGTTTTGTATGTACCTGGTTTGAAGAAGAATATCCTTTCTATCTCAATGTTGGATGAGAAAGGATTCAGAGTTACTTTCATTGACAGTGAAGTCCTCATGTGGCCAAGAGGAAAATCTATTGATGGTTCTGCAGTGATTGGTGTCCAAGAAGGAGGCTTATACAAGTTAAAGGGACATTCAGTTTTAGCATTCGTACATAGTACAGTTACTCCAAGTGAATTATGGAATATATATTTTCTCACATACATTACAGAGCCTTACGGTCGTGAGAAAGATGGTGATAGGTTTTCCAGAAATCCATATGGATCATGAAGGCATATGCAAGGGATTCTCACAAGCCAAGCAAGTGAAAAAACCATTTTCAAGCAATGATAGAAAAGCCAAAGGAACCTTGGACATTATACATTCAGATGTGTGCAGACCGATGTTAGCCACTTCACTTAGCGGGTATGTATACAATGCTTAATTTATTGATGATTTCTCACATAAAACTTGGATTTATTTCTTGAATCTAAGAGTGAACTATTCAACAAGTTTAAAGAATTCAAGGCACTTATTGAAAACCTACCTCACAAGAAGATAAAGATATTAAAGTCATATAATGGAGGAGAATTCACATCAGATGAAATCAATGCATTGTGCAAAGAAGTTGGGATTAATAGGGAGTTATTTACTCCCTACAATCCTTAGCATAATAGTGTGGAAGAAAGAAAGAACTGTACAATCATGGAAGCAATGAAGGCCTTAATTCATGATCAAGATTTACCGATGCATCTCTATGCAGAAGTAGACAGAATTGTTTTATATGTACATAGAAAAAGTCACCACCATGTACTTTGGAACAAGACACCAGAAGAGATGTTTATAGGTGAAAACCCAAAGGTCATCCACCTGAGGATATTTCAATGTCCATTGTATATACATGCCCCCAAGTACGAGAGATAAAAAATGGACCCTTCGGGAAAGAAAGGTATTTTTTTTTGGATACAGTGAGACATCAGAGGCATACCAATTTTACATCCCTAGTCACCATCATATTGATACTAGAAAAGATGTCACCTTCCATGATGACACAACATTCAGTAGGTCGAGAAAAAGTTATTCACATGATATGCATGATGAATAACATGAAGCTCCCAAAGTTACAGATACATATGGAGGTGATGATGTTGTACTAGAAGATCATGATATGGAAGAACCAAAAATACATGCAGATTCATCCCATGAGATGAATACCAAAAAGAGATGACTAGCTTGGGTTTGAGAAATTATTCAGGATGTAGATAAGTATGGTGCCCGAGATGTATCCTTCAGAGAAAGAAAGAGAGCACTACCATACTCTAGTTATGTGGCATTGCTAAGTCACATTATTGATGATAATCCTACCAATTATGAAGAGGTTGCAGAGAAGAAAGAATGGGAGGATGTCGTGGTTGAATAATACCAGTCCATTGTAAAGAATGATGTTTGGGATATTGTTTTGAGACCAAAAGAGAAGACATCGGTAAGTTCCAAGTGGATTTACAAGACAAAACATTCAACATATAGAATTATCGAGAAGTACAAGGAAATCTTTGTGGCACATGGCTTCTCCCAGAAAGAAGGAATAGATTATGAGGAGACAATTGCTCCTATGTCAAGATACACTTAGATTAGAGTTATACTTGCGATACATGCAATGATGAAATGGAAGGTACACCAGATGGACATGAGGACAAATTTTCTAAATGGTGTAATAGAAGAGCAAGTGTATGTGGAGCAACCACAAGGTTTCAATATACATGACAGTCAGACACATGTGTATAAATTGAAGAAATCCTTGTATGGATTAAAGCAAGCACCCAGAGCATGGTACGATAGAATTGAAAGATTTATGATGAGCTTGGGATTTACCAAAAGTAAAGAAAATTCCAACCTATAATTCAAGTTTCAGGATGGTGGACCAATGATACTACTATTATATGTGGATGACCTATTTCTAATAGGACATGAGAAGCTCATCACTGAGAGTAAGAGGAAGCTTGTTGCAGAGTTTGAGATGAAATACCTTGGTATGATGCATTACTTCTTAGGCCTAGAGGTATGGAAGAGACCGAGTGAGATTTTCCTTAGTCAAGGAAAATATGTTGTTGAGATTCTGAAGATATTCAGAATGATGGATTGCAAGGCCATTCCTACACTGATGGTGACAAATCCAAATCTATTGAGTGATACATCTTCAAAGATAGTGGATTCCACCATGTATAGATATATGATTGGTTCATTGATGTATTTGATGAACACAAGCCTAGATATATGTTTTGCGCTGAACACATTGAGACCGTTTATGGTTGAGCCAAGAAGATTTCACTTGGTTGTAGAAAAACATGTGCTAAGGTACCTAAAGGGTACAATTTATTATGGAACCAAATATGATTTATATCGCAAGATAAGTGTGCAAGGCTTTACTGATTCATATTGGTCCGGTAGTGTTGCATACCGGAAGTGTACATCCAGATGTTTCTTCAGTATGGGATCAACTACGATATCATGGTTCAGTAGGAATAATACTAGTATGGTTCTCAGTATGGCTGAGGAAGAGTATATAGCATCTTGTTCATCTAGCATCAAAGTAGTGTGGCTTCAGAAGCTGCTTGCAATATTTTTTTATCTTGAGTTAGAGGAGACTTATATCTGGTGTGACAACAAGAGTTGTGTGAAGTTGAAAGAGAACCCAATGTTCCATTAAAATTACAAGCATATAGATATCGGGTACCACTATATCAGAGATATGGTGTAGAGTGGAGCAGTGAAGCTCCAGTATGTTGCTACAAATGAGCAGATAGCTGACATGTTGACCAATCCTCTATCGAGAGTGAAGTTTGTGTAATTTAGAGACAATATTGGTGTGGTCCAGAAGTACATCCTTAGTCAGAGGGAGTGATGAGTTATATATTCATTTCTAGGGTAGCAGCATGAACATATGGTAGTGACAGTGGGTAGTCACTCACATGCACATTACTGCTACTCCAGTGAAAAATTCTGGTATGAAAAGGGCTACTCCACTAAAATAGTCTATTATGTGGAGTTACTTCTACTCCAGTGAAAAATTTTGGTATGCAAAGGGATACTCCAGTGAAAAATTCTAGTACTCTGACTTACTACTACTCTAGCGAAAAATTATGGTATGCAGAGGGATACTCTATTGAAAATGTCTCGTATGTTGAGTTACTGCTACTCTAGTGAAAAGGTCTAGTACACATATTTCTACTCCAATGAAATAGTCTGGTATGCATGTTACTGACTTTGGCACCAGTCAACATGACCGTGCATAGCGTCAACAGATTCCATGCCTTCAAGGATGGTTAGTTACCCAGGTTTTCAAGCTAGTGGGACAACCTTTTTGGTTGGAGGTGTTTCCTAGCCTTTCGATAGATGGGTAGTGTGTACACACTACATCACCTAATCCTTATGATTATATGCCTAGTCATTGTGGACTAGTTTCTTGGTTTTCCAACCAGAGGTTACTAGTTCCTTGTGGACCAAATGTCACATTCTGCGTGAGTTGATGAGTTACTAGTTCTTTGTGAACTAGATGTTGGATTTTGTGTCAGTTGGTAAGTTAAATCCCCATGATGACATAAATCCCATATGGATGATGAGACCCTGTATGTTGATGTGGTTACAAACCTTCTTCAATATAGATTCGTGGAAATTCAACAGGTCAATGGTCAAATGTACAGAAGAACATAAGCATTCGTGATGATCGTGCTAGAAGTATAACTTCCTTTCTAAGAGGGAGTGTCAAATTTTCAGTAGTTTCATAAGATATTATTATTGTATTCATATTGTGTTAGACCAAGACAAAACCCTAAATAATAATACTATATTATATTTTTTAAGTCAACCCTATTATGCCTTTGTAAAATTTGGCCCTATTGTGCCTTGAAAAAAGTCAATTGTAAATTAAAAGAGCTAAACTATACAGTTCATCCCTAAACCAATTATGGGTGGCTCAACTTGTATTTATAATAGGCTAGGCACCTCATTGGAGAACACACACAACAAGATCTCTCACATAAGAAGAAATGCACAAGTCTAACATGAGGAGACGTAGATACAAAGGAAGGGTGTTCTCGTGAAGGGTTTTGTTTATCTGTTGGAGTATTATCTTGGTCTAGTGGTGTGCTACCCTATTTTGGTTAGGGTTTCTGGTTTATCTTTTGTTTGGTGAGATATATCTTAAGAGAGACATTATACTTGTTGAAGAATCTGTATTCAATAATATTTTATAGGTTTACTCCCCCTTGAGGGTTTCCCATGATAAATAATGTGTATATTATGGATGTATTTATTTCAGTGATCCTTATGCATACAATTATTTTTTTAATTGTCTAAATTTAGAAAACTATGAACACACTTAACTACTTAAGATAAAATTTAACATGGTATTAGAGCGAGACTAAAAGAATCCATTTGCATAGTGTAAAAGAACTCGCTTGGGAGTTTGGGACCATAGGAATATTCTCCTAACACTAGCACATCTTTCCTTGGATTTAGATTATAATTTTGATGAAATTTTGAAACCTGCAACTTGTGCTGCAACTTCTCCAACTGGTGCTACAATTGTTGTAAGTGTGCATAATTGCACAAACCCTAGAAGGTGATTTCTCCCATTTTTTGGAGGATGTTGGTCAAACTAAAACCACTAAGGATATCTCTTTAGGAGGGCACACCTTTTCCTCAAAGCATAATTCCAAATTTCACATTTTGAAAATTTAGGGTTTCCTCATAAAACCTAGCTCAAGACATCTTGGAAGCTATAGATTGAATTTAGAACTAACCATCTTGGCATAAAACTCTCTGGTAAGTAAAAAAAATTTCCTTGATTTTTTTTTATTTATCTTATTAGATTTTTGTTCAAGGACAGGATGGCTCCGAGTACCAAGCTTGATGATAAGCTTGAAGGTGTCGATAACTTCCGAGAATGGAAGTATAGAGTGATTCTCATTCTAGAAGAGAATGCTATCAAATATTTTGTAAAAGAAGAAGTTCTAGATCTAGACAAAGATGAGGCCAAAGAAAAGTATAAGAACATTGATACGGTAAAGAAAATCATTGATGATTCTATCAAGGATCATTTGATCCCCCATGTCTCATCATTAACAACTCCCATGCAAATGTTTGATTCCTTATCCTGATTGTATGAAGGAAAGAACATCAATCAGAAGATGACCTTGAGGACACAACTCAAGAATGTGAAGATGCATAGTTCAAAAACTATGCAATCATACTTCACAAGGGTGTCTCAAATCAAAGAACAACTTGAAACCATTGGAGACACAATCGAATATTTTTATTTTGTGATGACTACATTGAATGGTCTCCCGAGATATTGGGAATCATTCATTCAAGGTATATGTTAAATAAGAAGGCTAAAAAGGTTTAAAATACTATGGGAGGATTGAACTGAGGAAGAAGCTAGATTGGAAGTAAGAGAAGAGAAACTAGGTGATGAATAAAATCAATCCCTAACAACACATACTAGAAAAGGAATCATCAAGAAGGAAAGTCACTCACACAAGAAATCTCATGGATTAAAAAAGACACGTAAGTTCAAGAAGGATTTCTCAAATTACAAATGCTTCATCTGTCAGAAGATGGGACACATTACCATAAATTCTCCCAACTCCAAAGGTTGGTTTAGAAAAGGAAAGTATAAAATAAATCATGCTCATGCCATAGAAGATTATGAACTTGATCATGAGAAAACCAAATAAGACTCAAGCGAAGAATGTGTATCGATATTAGCTCTTATAGGTACAATCACTCATGGAACTGACACATGTCTTATTGATAGTGGTGCTTCTAAACACATGACTGGTTATAAGGAGTCTCTTTCAGATCTAGTTCAAAAATCTTCACCTCACAAGGTGAAGCTCGATGATGACTATCAATATCCCATTAAAGGAGTAGGAGAAGCATCCTCCAAGCTAGATTTTGGAAAACGTATGAATATGAAAGATTTTTTGTATGTACCTAGTTTGAAGAATACTCTCCTTTCCATCTTCGCTTTGGATGGGAAAGGATTCAGAGTTGGTTTCATTGATGGTGATGTCCTCATGTGGCTAAGACTAAAATATATTGATGATGTTGTAGTGATTGGTGTCCAAGAAGGAGGTTTATACAAGTTAAAAGGACATTCAGTTTTAGCATTGGTACATTGTATAGTTACTCCAAGTGAACTATGGAATATAATATTTGATAACCTACATTACAAAGCCTTACCAATCGTGAGAAAAATGGTGATAGGTTTGCCAAAAATCCAAGTGGATCATGAAGGAATATGAAAGGGATGCACACAAGGAAATCCCATGAAGAAACCATTTCCAAGTAGTGATAGAAAAGACAAAGGATCCTTGGGAATTATACATTCATAAGTGTGAGGATCGATGTCAATCACTTCACTTAACATGTATGTATACTATGTTTCATGTATTGATGATTTCTCATGTAAAACTTCGATTTATTTCTTGAAAGATAAGAGTGAAGTATTCAACAAGTTTAAATAATTGAAGGAACTTGTTGAAAACCTATCTGAGAAGAATATAAAGATATTAGGTTCACATAATGGAAGAGAATTTTCACATTATATTAATTCAAGGCATTCTTCAAAGAATTTGGGATTAAGAGGGAGCTCTCTACTCCCTACAATTCTCAGCAGAATGTTGTGGAAGAAATAAAGAATCGTACAATCATGGAAGTAGTGAAGATCATGATTCATAATCAATATTTACTAATGAATATGTGGGAATAAGCAACTAGAACTATTAAGTATTTATAGAACAAAGGTCCCCATGATGTACATTGGAATAAGACACCAGAAGAGATATTTACAGGTGAAAATCCAGAAGTCATCCACCTAAGTATATTTGGATTTCAAGTGTATGTAGATGTCCCCAAGGACAAGAGATATAAGTTGGACCCTTCAGGAATGAAGGGTATGTTTGTTCGATATAGTGAGACATCGAAGGAATATCAAGTTTACGTCCTTGGTCACCATCAAATTGATACTAGCAGAGATGTCTCCTTTGATGAGGATACAAATTTCAGTAGATCAAGAAAAAATAATTCAAAGGAGATTAATGATGAAGAAATTGAATCTCCTAGAGTTACAAATACATATGCAGGTGATGATGTTGTACTAGAAGATCATGATATTGAATAACCATAGATACCTGGAGATTCATCCTGTGAGATGGATACCAAGAAGAGAAGACCATCTTGGGTACAGGGAATTATTCAGGACACAGAGAAGTATGGTTCCCGAGATGGATCCTTCAGAAAAATCAAGTGACCACAACCATAATATAGTTATATGGAATTTTTAAGTGACATTATTGATGTTGAGCATACCAATTATGAAGAGGTTGCAGAGAAGAAAGAATGGAAGGATGCCATGGTTGAAGAATAATAATACTTGTAAATAATGATGTTTGGGATGAGGTTCCAAGACCGAATGTGATCCAGGAGGATCTTGGTGGATACCCACCTATTCCAACTGGCTCAAAACAGGTTTTTGGCAAATTATTATTTTTAGTCTTTTTTTTGGGTCCCAAACTTTTGGGGCCATTTTGAAGGCCTAAATGATGTTTTTTCACGATTGAGCACATCAACAATTAATTGATCCCCCTAATTCAAGTTCCTCATAAATACCTTTCCAATGAGATATCATTCACCCTAAATGGATATCGTATGTAAAAGTTACGACCCCGGGAAGTTGATGTACTAACTTACCCCAACGGGGCCCACATGACTTTTGGCGCTTCATCTCCTAGGGTTAGGTTTTTGGATGTCTAGGGTTTTGGAATTCATGATTACTGTAAAAAGGACTTTAGATCCTCATTGTACTCATCTTCTTGTGAATGACCATAGCTCTCACATCTCTTCTCAGAGATAAGCTTCCACCATTCTAGCAAGCTTGTTTTTAGTCTGCATTTTATAGTTTTCATCATATTTCTTATTTAACAGAATTCAAGTTTTATTGTATCTTTTTTATTGTTCACTGTGTCTCTGTGTTAATATTATAAACATATGTTTTCATTTTGTTGCACTCATAAATCTAGATCAGTGCTATCATAGTGGTCTGCTCGTTGTTGTTTTTTTAATGCATGTCCCTGACATGGTCAAGGTATAGAGAGTTGGGTATCGAGCTTGTTTCTCTTGAGGAAAAATTATCTCTCACACCCAAGAAACTATCCATGGTGGGAGAAAAAAAGGATGAAAGGATAGGATATCCTTTCAAAAAGTTCTCGAGGAATCCATTCACCATTCACCATGATGTGTACACTTTGATACCATATATATTGGGACGTCGTTTTCAGATCAAAATCGATCGCCATAGTCTCAAGTATTTCCTTGAGGAACGGTTCTCATCCCCATAACAAAATAAGTGGCTGACCAAAATATTGGGCTATGATTATGAGATCTTCTATAATAAAGGAAAATACAGTGTAGTGGCAGATGCATTGTCGAGACACTATGAATATGAAGGTTCCCTATTTTCTCTATAACTAGACATCCCTCCTTGGATTGATCAAGTTCGGTGTGAATGGCTAGCCCATCCCATTATCTCATAGATAATTCAGAAACTTCAATATGACACTATCCCTCCCACTAACTATACCTGGAAAGCCAATATACTCGGATATAAGGATCACTTGGTTCTCTCTTCAGTTTCAACACTCAAGCCGATGATCTTAAATGAGTTTCATTATTTTTCTCTTTTGGGTCGTCAGTCGTTTTTTTGGTAAGGTATGAAGAAGTGTATCCTCACTTTTTTTCACCGAGTGTGATGTTTGTAAATTCCATAAAGGGGAAACTTTTGAAGACCCCGAGAGCTCTCCATTCGTTATCCATTCCAACTTCTATTTGGAATGAAATATTCATAGAATTTACAATGGTCCTTCCCAAATAAGGTAACATGTTAGTCATAATGGTAGTGGTCAACTGCCTCTCGAAGTATGCACAGTTGTTTTCCTTAGAACACTCTTTTATCCCAACTCTAATTGAAAAAAATTTCATTGATAATATTTTTAAACTGCATGGAATGCCAACATCCATTGTATTCGACTGTGACTCGACCTTCACCAGTGAATTTTGGGAGGAATTTTTCAAATTACAGGGCACACGATTTAACATGAGCACAACATACCACCCATAGACAGACGGACAAACGAAAGTGTTGAATCAGTGTTTGGAAACTTAATTGCATTGTTTTGTTTCCGACAAACAACATCAGTGGATGCAATGGTTACCACTAATGGAATGGCGGTACAACACTTCTTATCATAAAACCAAAAAAATGACACCATATGACATGGTGTATGGCCAACAACCCCTTACAGTAACTCATTATTGACATTATGTTCTAGGCACATCAAAGGTCCAGACTATTTCCAAGTTTCTTAAAGGTAGGGAACTTACCCTCGTGATTCTAAAGGAAAACCTCCACATGGCCCAAAATCATATGAAGCAACATTCTGACCAACAACGCTCCAAAATGGTTTTCCAAGAGGGTGATCATGTGTTTCTAAGACTCCAACCTTACAATAAAACATATCTCAAAGCTCAAGGCCACCATAACTTGACACCTAAATTTTATGCCACCTATCAAATTCTTAAACGCATTGGTGAAGTTTCTTAGAAACTTGCACTTCGAGCTGCCTCCAAAATGCATCCCATGTTCCATGTTTCATGTTTGAAGGAAGTGGTGGATTTGAATTGTCAGGATCAAACCATCCTACCTAAACTATATGAAGAAGGCTCCATTTGGATGCAACCTGAATCTGTCCTCAGCATGTGAGAGCATCACCTATGGGGTTGAACTATTAAAGAAGTGTTGATTAAATTGAAGGATATGTCTCAAGAGGATGTGAATTGGGAACCAAATGCCATTCAACAACATTTTTTGCATCTTCATCCTTGAGGATAAGGCTTCTTTTGAAAGGGGAGGGCATGCTAGTCTTCGTCCCTAACCCCTCATAGTTATTCATTATTTAGTTTTCATTGTAAGAATTGGTCAACCCCCATTATTATCACGACCACAAGTAGTTAAGGTTGGTTAGTGGAAGTGGTTATGGATAACCCATGGTATTGTCCCTTGGTATTGGCTTGTGGTATTTTTTATTTTGAACTATATTTAAATAATGCATCTCTCCATTATAAGTTGTAGAGGATTATTGTAAGAGATATCTACTCATTTGGAGGTTTCCCTCTTGAAGGGGCAAGTGAACTAAGTTTTATGTAATATTAATATTATATTTCTTCATTATATTAGATGTTTCTGCGCAATATATTTTCTTGTTTTGTTAACTCTTCTAAGTATATCACAATAATAATATTTTCATTCCTACTATGTAGTAATGAGAGGGAAACATTAACTTGCACTATCGCTAAGATCAAATGTTTCATGCATGTTTGAAGGATATATCCACTTAAACCATGTGGCACATGTTTTCTAAAAACTTGGAAATTAGAAAAGTGACACATAAATAATATGATAAATTATGAAAACATCATTGCTACTATCCTCTTTGGAAAGCTATTTGACACCATT
>JASDQU010881890.1:34131-44896 GCA_032191745.1 Picea mariana
AATTTTTAAAAACATATTGGAGCACGCAACAAAGTTAGCATTAGTAGGATTCGACCGTGGGTGGATGGAAAGACAACCCCGAGACTTAACCGCTCGGGCTAGTGATGTGGCTTACAGTTTAAACGACACATTTATATTTTAAACTTGCATAAAGTTTGGAAGGGTGGTAAAAAGGGGACCAACCCCTAAGGACCAGCCCCCTTTTGCACAAGACCCCGAGCCGGAACCAAGGCCTTAGCCCCAACGGTTGCAGTTGGCACCGTTCACATGAGACGCAGGGTAAATTCATATGCTATGGGTTGCTGACGGTTACGGTTAGAACCATTCATTTGTGCACATAGGGGTAACTGCCACGGGTTTGCAACGTGGCCATCCAACAATAAAACGCGACGGTTTAGGTGGAGTCAAGTGACCATGAGCCTTAACATTAAATGTGCATGCTAATGGTTCGACGAGAGTTGGGTGGAGTCCGCCTTATTTGGCGCCTTTTTCTATTTTTAGCCAGGTTAACTCCCGCTACTCCAATTTTGGTGGAGTTTTTTGGGGAAAAGAGGACAAAGTTAGTTTTGGGCATAAATTTTGCTACAGGAAACCATTTGGCATGAAATTTTGGTCAATTTTGGGTATTCTTAGCCTTCTAGAGTGAATGGAATAGGATGCAGAGCCAACAGAGGTGTTGTTCAACCATTTTCAAGTCAGAGGAACTTGAGGATCCATCAGGGCCTTGAGGGAAGAGGAGCTGTATTGGATCAATCTTCACTATTTTAGGTGATAACAGAGTCATTTTAAGCTTCTGTCTGTACTCTGAATTCGTTTTCTTAGCTGGTTTGGCCTATTTTTGGCCTTTTTCTCATTGTAACACCATTTTGAGCATGAATAGATCAAGGAAATGCCCATTGGGAGCCTTGGACCCAATAGATGTAGCCCAGGAGGGGTGAACTGCCTCAACATGTGCTGTGTGTTTATGATGATTTTTTTTTGCTGTGTTAGACAGATTTAAGATATTAAAGTAGTAAATCAAAACAATACTCCCTCACACTGAAAGTTTATAAATCATGATGAAAGAACCCTTTGCACATTTAATTTTTATGGAAATAAATACTTTGCACAACAATACAAATATTTTCATTTTCAGATCATCAGTCTTCCGTATCCTTTTTTTTCCTCATGAAGGGAAGATCATGATGATCGATCAGTTATCCTTTGCATGCTCTAGTCCCAATGCATCTCTTGGATAGTCGATCCCTGTGATAAAAAATTCTTAGCAGGCAACTGAGAATATCGGTGTCGGAATGTATTCTTCCCTTATGGGTACTTTCAACTTCTCGACATTCAACCATCATGTTTATGCCATGTCCAGTTGACCCGTCTCAATTGGGAGGTCCATTCCTTTCCGCACATCTTATTTTAATGATCCATGGACCCTACCTTCCTTGACTTCATCTTCTGAATCTCAGTTGCATGATGGGATTTCCATGCTACTATCGACAGTAGGGATTGCATATCAAGTTGTTCTTGAATCTTTTGTCAACCCCAATCCTATTCCCTTGCCAATGGACGAGGAGAATCTCGTGTCTAGGCCCATGTGGGCCACTTCATTGTCTTGTTCACCTGATTTTCTAGATGGTACTTTCCTTTCAGAAAAATCCATCATCGAAGCCATGAATGGTTATAACAAACCTTGGGATGATATGCATCACCGCTCTTATTTTATCCCAGAGCTTGAAAGAATCGAACAAGATGACTTTTGATCTACTTTGAGTGACATAGTTGGTCACGTCATAGTTCTTCTTGATACGCATGACATTTATGATGAAGGAAATATGGAGAGAATTTCTCCTACCGTCACTATAGACATCTCTCGTACACTTGGTAAGGTTGAAAACATAAATATCGGTTAATATTGTTTGCCAGAATAAATCCTAATCTACACCGAGCTCTTCAAGGAATTCTAAGACGTATTCACTCGGTCCTATGAAGAGATTCCAGGGATCGACCCTCGTATTTTCAAACATGAGATTAAAACTTATCTGGATGCTAAACTTGTCCGACAATGTCTTAGAGATGTAAATCCTTGAAAGGCCCCTACTATCAAGGCAGAGGTGGAGAATCTACTTAATGTTGGTTTCATCTACCGGGTTCCCTTGATTGAATGGGTGTCCAACCTCGTTCGTATAGATAAGAATCAAGGAACCATCCATTTATGTATGGATTTCTGTGACCTGAACAAGACATGTACTAAAGATAACTTTCCCACACCTTTCATCTTTCAGATTCTTGACGAGTGTGTGGGAAGTGAAGTATTTTATTTCATGGACAAATTTTCAGGATATAATTAAATTCAAATCAAACCTGAGGATCAACACAAGACAACATTTATTTGTCCTTGGGGTACTTTTGCATACTGAAAAATTCCTTTCATCCTTAAAAATGCTAGAGAAACCTTTCAACGTGCCATGACTTTCTCTTTTCACAATATTAAGCACAAAATTGAATATTACCTTGATGATCTTGCTGCTCACTCTCACAAGAGAGAGGATCACATTACTCACCTTCAACTTGTTTTTGAAATATGTCATTATTATAGAATCTGGTTGAACCCTCACAAGTGCATATTTTGCATTAAGTCTGGTCATCTTTCAGGTTTTATAGTTTTTGAGACTGGGATCATGGTAGATCCACTTAAGGTTGAGGCAATACTTCGGTTGCCTCCCCTGTGCATGATTAGAGAACTTCAAGGTCTACAGTGGAAAGATAAATTTCTTTGTAGGTTTATAGTGAACTATGCCACAATCACTAAAGGTTTCATACATCTTTTGAAGAAAGACACCCCTTTTATCTGGGATGAGGGAGCCCAGGAGTCCTTCGATGCTTTGAAAAAAGATTTGGTGTCGGTGCCTCTGTTGAAGCCTCCCGACTATAGTATAGATCAATTTCTTTATATCACCGCATCAGGGGATACGATTGGTATGGTTCTGGCTCAGGAATATTTTGAGCTCCGCGAGCACGTCATCTACTATCTTAGTCAGAATTTACTCAGTCCTGAACTTAATTACACTCACGTTGAAAAGATAGGTTTGGTTGTCGTGCACGTAGTCCAACGTTTCCATCATTATATATTACTTTGAAAGACTACGATGGTTGTTGATGTCAATCCATTTCAATACGTCCTTACCCAACATATCATAGGGGGAAAATATAATAAATGGATTGTCATTTTATAGGATTTTGATATCGATTTCACTTCCACGAAATCCAAGAAATGCCTAGTCTTTGCGGAGTTAATATTCGATTTCCCATGATTAGATGAGGACGTTATCCATGTTGATTTGTTTGTGGATGGACACTTTTTTCTTGTTTTTTCATTTGACCCCTGGTATGGAGACATTGTTCTCTATCTTCATACTTTGAAGTTGTCTCAGCATCTCTCACAATATGACCGATGACATATAAGGTACCAAGCTAATAAATATGCTATCATCGGTGACACTTTGTATCACAGAGGAGTAGATGACATATTGCATTGTTGTTTATCTCATAGAAAGGCCGAGTCATTTTTAAATGATTGCCACAATGGGGATTGTGGTGGTCATCTATCCAGGCTTCCGACAACCCAAAAATGTTTGGGAGCCGGTTATTTCTATCCTACTATATTTAGAGATTGTATTGAAGCAATTAATAAGTGTCACCCCTGCCAGGTGTTCTCTCAGAAAATGCACTCTGATCCATCCCCTCTTCATCCATTCATCACCATCGGTCCCTTCACCAAGTCGGGGGTGGAATTCGATGATTAAAACCCAACTTCGACTGGGGGGCATCAACACATTATCGTGGTTGTCAACTAATTTACTAAGTGGGTGGAGGCCATGCCTATAGTTAAATCTAACGTGAAGACTGCAACCTTCTTTGTATTCAATTAGATTATCGCTTGGTTCGGTATCCCGAGTGAGATTGCCATTAACAATGGCAGTCACTTCCAGAATGAGATGATGGAAGAACTAGCAGCTAAGCTGGGGTTTATACATGGTCATTCTTCTCCTTATTATCCCCAGGAAAATGTACAAGTAGAGGTCGTCAACAAGTCTCTCAAGACCATTTTGCAAAAAACTATCAGTCAGAGTAAATCTGATTGGCACATCATGCTATATCCTACACTTTGGGCATACCGAACCTTGGTCAATACTACCACTGATGTTTCTCCTTTTTAGTTAGTACATGGTGTGGAGTTGATATTACATATTGAATGTGAAATCACTTCTCTTGAGTTTGAAGTGGCACTCCTACCTGACACTTCCAATCTTGAATGACCCCTTGTGCACCTAAGGAGCCTTGATGAGAAGTGTCAAGTCTCCTCTACGGCTATTGAGGTGAACAAAAAACATGTCAAAGTCCAATACGATAAGTTTGTCTGTCCTCAGTTGTGCATAGAGGGTGACTTGGTCCTCTTGTATGAAAAAACCAAGGAACCACTGGGGGTAGGAAAGTTTAAAACCATGTGGCACAGTCCTTACATTGTGCGGCATGTTCTAGAAAAAGGATCCTATGAATTAGAAGATTATGAAGGGAACAAGTTTGCCGATTCGAGGAATGGTCTCTACTTGAAAGTATATTACACTTGAGCCCCAAGCTTAGGCAGAAATATTTGTATACTAATGTAATTTAGTGTATATATCTCTTTTCCTTTTGTCTTCTAGTTTCTTATTGAGTTTTCACTTGGTTGAAAGATGTCAGCGGAGTCATCAGTCTACTTAGGATTCGTAGACGGGGCCATTTTTCACACATGGAACTTGGCTTCCGTCGCTTGGGTGGTTTACTCACCAGAGGATCTACTGGTGTCTTCAAGAGGCATATGCCTAGGGCCATCCATGAATAATGTGGTGGAATATAGCATCTTTATAGAACTTTTGCATGATGTTATCTCACATGGAATTCGTTCATTAGAAGTTCACATGGACTCCCAGTTTGTAGTACGTTAGTTGAATGGTCGTTACCATGTGCGTGATCCTACTTTAATTCGACAATTCCTACGAGTACGTATTTTAGAACAACAATTTGATTTTATTACATATTATCATATTCCTAGGATTTCTAATCAGGTATCCGATGCTTATGCTAATTTTGTTTTAGATTATCATTTATCACATAATTAAAAGTAAATAAAACCATCCAATCAATGTACACATTGTAAAATACAAGTAATACCGAAGATCATTTTTTATATATTTCAAAACAAATATGGTGTTTATAGTACAAAATGGGGCTAACAACCTCAATATACATATACAACCGGTAATACATATCCCATGACATCTACACCTGTGGCGCCAGATGTGTGTCATGGTATCAAACCATGATGTTTGCGAGACACTGAAAGAGTCATATCCATGCCATGGGTACATCAACCACCTATCACTGCATGGCCTCAAGCAAATCTTCTACCTGGAGCATGGGTATCATGTGAGTCAAATGTGACAGGTTGCCCTGCATATTTTGTAGGATCCTCTCGGATTCTCCTCTCGCCGCCTCATATCCCCATTTCCTCCATCAATGTCGAGGGAATCCCTCTAGCCATCGCGGACCCATGTCTATGACACACAAAGTCTAGTCAATACTTAACCACTTTCCAAATATATTTTTGTCCTAATTATACAAAAATACAAAAAAAATGAAATATGTAAAAAACGTTTTGACATACCTATGTCACCATAGGCGGACCTTGGTGGAAGTGGCATGTATGGATCTCCTCTGAAGTCGATTCTCTTGTAGGGATAGTCATCCAGAGTGATGAATTGTCACCACCACTAGTAGAAAAAGTCCTCATTGTAGGGTGTCAACACCCCACCTCCCCCTTGCCGCCTCATCATCCTGGTCCACCATGCCATGGATGGATCGCGAGGTCCCCTAGGAAGGATCTCAACTCTAGGTCCCAAACCTAGAACCCACTCAAAAAATAAATTGCATAAGATGGAGGCAAACCCAAAATTTATTTTACCCCTTTTCTTGCACTCTATCAATTGACTCTTCATGTTGTCTAGTAGTAAGGTACACCAATCGTACACTATGGGTCTTGCACACTGCACTGCATAGAACATGAGAGACCTTGATGTCTGATGCAACAAGGATGAACCTGTGATCCTGGTCAAGAATATGACAATGATCTTCAGACTGAGGTTATTTATTTCTTGGATAGGGAGTTTACTCCCTACCTCAGGGGTCCCTGCTACATAGTGGGAATCAATGTATTCCTATATCTTCATCCCACTTCCTTCTCCCCATGATTAGAGGTTCACAACCTCTCCCCGACGTGATAGACTAGTCAGAAAGTAAATTTCCTCTACTTCAATTCTCAATGTTTTCCCATCAAGATTGAATATCTTGCTATCAGGGTCCCAATAACCCACCAACATCTCCAACAACCTCACCTGGGATCTCATTCCTTTGAGCGCCCAAAAATTATAAAAACCACATCTCTTTAAGGCCATTTGGGCCCTCAAATATTGATCTACAATGTCGTTGAATTCCTCATGTTCACTCTCTCTCCATTCAAGAACAATCCTGTCATTTTGAGTTACAACCCTTCATTTTGGTCATTTGCATGCATGTATGCGGATTCCTTTGCACACAGTCGCATTTAGGGCTCAATATACACCCCCTTGTAGTTAATACAGGATCACATACCTCATCGTATACGCAACCTAATCAAAGCCATCTTGCGTACACCAAAATCTATACTCTGTACTTTATATAAATAGAAATTTAAGACCCAATTCAAAAATGTAATCCATTGAAATTGAAGAGGAAGAGATCAAGAATTACTTGATCTATATGGCTCGTGATTCTGCTGTTTGATTCTCCTGCAATCGTCATTTGAATCTTGGAGGAATTTTGCTCCAAATTGCACTAGTTGGGTAAAACATTGAAATGGTATAGTAATTTTTTATTTTATTACTATTTATAAATTATTTTTACCCACTTTATATAGTTTTAAGCCTTTTTTTCACCTAATGGATTAATACAAAGTGGATCGAGTTGTTTAGTTTTAGCTTGGTATTCTTGCAGATTTCAATGTTATGTCGACCATTAGTCACCTCAGGAAGGTATATTTGTTACCCAACATATAGGATAGGTATCCACTCTATCAGGCATTTTTCGCATTATCCTATAACTGTCATTTTAAGCCTTAGGTACTATTATCACCATAACAATTATACATGAAATCTGAGTTTCAGATTTAGCGATGTAGATACATGGCACGATTTGGAGGTCTACGTCATATGTGGTAGCATGTGGACAAATATAGTAGAGGCACAAGAGGTAGGATTCGACGGACCATCAATCATGAAGCATCTTGGATCAATTTATAAGGCACATATCGGAGAATGAAGCAATGCAGAAGATAACTATTCGAAGGAGGGGTGGGGAAAACTACCACGGTTTCATTCATGGACATGTGGCACCCTCAAAGGTACATCGAGGTGAAAAGAGGTCTGTCTAAAACCATTTTCCCAAAATCCCCAATGTCACATGTTCTAATATGCCAAATCAATAGTTCGTGTGGGGGAGGGTGATGGCTAGTCAAATAACCTCACTTCACATCCATGCAATGCCAGGTGAACATCGTTGAATATCTAACTCAAAGGCTCATCATTCAAAATATATTGTTGAAGCGTGACAAACCAATGTACTTGCAAGTAATCCTGTCAGTAATTCATGATTAGAGATTGATGACCATTGATTTTCAAAATATGGATGGCGTTATTCTGTTCCGGGCATTCATTTTCTCATTCATAAGTAGAGTAATCCCAAACTGGATTGACTTTCGGATTTCTGTAGAGTTAAGGAAAACAAAAATCGTGTTCTCTATAAAATTGGAAGACATGGACAAGGCCAATCAAACAATATCCAGTGAAACAGGGTTTTCAACTAACATGGTGAGTTTATTGACGAAGGAAGAAAGGTTGATTGCACAGATTTTAGCAACCAAATTCCATATTGACCCTGCGACAGAACTAGAATAAGAGGTCAGACTAAATATTGCCATGAGGGATCTAACCATCAACGGACACATGGATGGACCCTACAAGCGAGTAGTAAAGAAGAGGTGGAGCAAATGACAGAAGGTGGAAATCAGAATTGAAGTGGTTGAAAACGTTGGGGAAAATCAACCAGTCTAGTTGAGCATGCTAAGGGAAGAAATCACCAAGATGGAATGAATTCTCAAGTAAAATTGATTATGTTCCATAAAATTTTGGACATATGGCGTTCAAATAAAAATATCAAATATGTCAGACCTATTTGTAACTATCCCTGTAATGTAGAAAAATTGTCGTTATACTTTAATCTTTTTGTAACTGACCTTTATCTTTAGAACTGTGGGGGAGTTTAATCATTTTGAATCCCATAGTAAATCCTCTATATATATCATCCTATTAGCATCAAAAGTCACTCCTAGATTGCTTGCAGGAGCAGAGCTCGACACCCATTAGTTTTTATGTCATGGTTTAATGAATGGGGTGATCAAATGGGTAAAGACTCAAGAAGATAAAACTTTGACTTAGGAGACCGAGCCTGGTATGTATGCAACAAAGGAGGTCTTGATCCAACTTCTGTCAGTAAATGGATTAAAGGGTGACAGAGGGAAGACTTGTTAGAAGGGCGAGCAAGACTACCTCGGGCGACAAGCCTTCAAAAGCTTGAGGATGAAAAACTCAAAAGCCAAGATCCTCTTGGTCCAAAGCTTCAAGGAGATGAAGAGTGACTCAACTGGATCCTCCAATTCTAAGTCATTCAGTGCTACGAAAATAATAGGAACCGATTAGAAACAATGTAACTGTTGTAGTGATCCAACCTACATCATCCTATAACAGCTACAACTCGACTGGATCCTCCAATTCTGAGTTGTTCTAACACAATATACAAGAGATGGAAATGAGGCTGAAATCCATAAAGTAATAAGTCTCAAATGCCCTATACATTAACCAGAGAAACTAACGCTTCATCAAAACTTTACAATCGGGAGCCTTGCTCAACCATCGATCCTTTAAAAAAATGGCAAAAATGCCTACATATACTCAAAAACAACAACTGCAGCAAAAATAAGATGTTGCATTAAAAACATTGCGTCTGCATGTATTCTGATAGTCTGCACATGCATACTCTGACTGATCGTGCACCCAAGACTTGGTGTCCCCTCAGCCAAATCAAACAGTTATTCTTTGTTAGACACCACCTTAACTGCACATGGCTCCTACAAGGGAAGTAGCTGAGCTAGCGTGTGCAGAAATCCTTGGCGAGTCAAGAACTCGGCATGGATTCTCTAGAAAAATGGGTACACAAGACCCTCTTGAGAAGTCCACTTGCTAGACCCTCCATTCCTCGCATTTAATGAATGAGGAGAGGCCTCAACCACCCTTTCTCGCCTTCATTTACTCTAAGTGAAAACCGGGATCGAGGTCAGATCAAATGCCACTTGGAGATCACGGTGATTCCATCTGTGAACATACACGATGCCTTCGACCCTTCTTGAACAACTCCTTTCTTTCTCTAGTGACCATGGGCTGTGACCATGTGCTCGTTCCCAAGGTGCCTTCAGCATTCACAAATGGGAAGGATCTAATCCCTGCTTTTTGAAATCGCGATGAGCGAAACGCCAAGATGGCTTAATCTGGTGCCACACGTCCCTCTCATATCTGATGGTCCTGACTCACTCGGTGATATTGTGGGCCCGAGTCATGGATGCTCCCATCACCTCACGCATTGGGAAAATGACAGAGCTGCTCCTTGCGTTTTGGGGTCGTGATGAACGAAACGTCGATATGGCTCAATTGGCCGACAAGTGTCCCCTTTGGATGGACGACTGAGGCTGCTCCTCAATATTGTGGGCCCGCCTTTGGGCACTTTCGACGTTTTGGGGTTTGGGGTTTTGAAATGTACAATGACATAAAAGCTTCACCCTTTGAACTCTCGACTGTCGAAAAGCCGACGCGACTAGATCTCACGCCATGCGTCCCTTGGATGGACAACTGCTATTCTTCCCTGTATACAATATGGACGTGATCTGTTTGCGCTAATCTCGTCGCAACTCTGCTATCTTCGATTTCCCGCCAACCGCTGATCTACTCATGTGGATGGATCAGGACCGTTGACACTATAATTTTGCCCCCTCGCTTGATTTTAAGTCCGAACATGACTTCTTCTATGCGCTGCGATTGGGTGCTCCTCGTGCAACCTGCAGACCTGGATGCTCTTAGTCCCAAGAAAAGAAATGTCGCTAACATTAGGCTCCATAGGGGATAGATTCATTCCTATGATGCTCTAAGAACTCATTCCGCAGCTTTAGTGCCTTGCTGTTGGGCTATGGAGTCAGGCTCAAAACATCCCACTACTGAAAATACAAGCCGAAAAATAAAATCAATAAAATAAAGATACATGCTCAAAGGAGATTATTTATATACAATCCTAAACTAATAAAACACTTTAGATGGGGCTAGATGAAAGTTGATTTCCACCATAGCCATTCAAGCAACTTCCTGGATAGAAGCTCCTTCCTTCTATCAATGATCATCAATAGATGGTGTAACCGTGACAGTAGAATGTTTACACTCTTCAACTCCTCCTTACAGGATGGAGTTGGGATGAAATAGGGCAGCTCCAACGCATAGGGGAAATGCCACTCCATGTACCTGCTGACAGGGTCATAGAATGAGTGGTGAATTTCGTAAAATTGGCGACAAACAACCGCTTGTGCTACACAATTGTCCACTTG
>JASDQU010881890.1:44928-55568 GCA_032191745.1 Picea mariana
CTAATATCGGGTGGTGGCTGCTCGTTGACTGACTCTAGATAGGAAAATAAATGTGCGCTTAGCTTCTCTTCTGGTTCCTACTCCTCTTTTTCGTGCACTCCCCCATCTTGTGAGATGGGAATAGTCTCTCGATCCTTATCTTCAATCCCAAATGTAAATACATCATGGGAAATCTCATGAAGGAAGAAAGAGCAATCCTCTTCCACAACGGCTCCTTCGTATAAATCTGAGACAGTAGGCTCATCGGGGGCAGATGCTAACGCATCCAAGAAATCTTCAATAATCTCTTCAAAAGAGCTACTTAGATCATCTTCCTTGAAGAATGGAAAATTCTATTCGTTGTCTTCAGATTCCAATTTTTCACATTGGGGAGTGGGGAATATCGCCTGTTCCACTAGTTCACTCAGGTCATCTTCTTCCTCCCAGGATGGAAAATCCTCTACACAGTCTTCAGATTTCAACCTTTCTAATTGAACAGAG
Source organism: Picea mariana (assembly GCA_032191745.1). NCBI lineage: Eukaryota > Viridiplantae > Streptophyta > Pinopsida > Pinales > Pinaceae > Picea > Picea mariana. The sequence goes on from JASDQU010881890.1 coordinate 45,409, forward strand.
AGATACTTCACCTGTTGCCTTAGCTCACTTAGGGTGTCTTCTTCCTCCCTGGGATCTTCATCACTTCCATAACACTCCTTTGATGCAGAAAAATGGGGAGGAGAAAGGAATGATTTCTGATCCAGGTCGTCAGGATTATCTTCACATCCTATGTCAGAAATAGCTTCATTTTGTACAGAGTTGTGGTATCCCTCACCATAGTTATGACAAATTAACTCAGAGGGATAAAACTCCTAAAAATAGGTGATGAAAGTTGCATGAAACTCTGAGAGTGAAGAAATGTTAGCAGGGGGTAAAGAATGATACCATTTATGTGCATCCCCTGCTAACGAGAACATGAACATCTTAAGTAATACATCCTCATGATGTATCTCCCACTGACGCATGAGTTCATGAAACTCACTGAGGTGCTGAGTAGGGTTTTCCTCTTCACACTTTCCAAATATGGGAAAATAATTGCCCCATTCATTCAGAGAGGGGGCAACATTAGGAAAATGAGGAATAGCAGAAAAATTAAAAGGAGCAAACCTGCGAGCAAGGATTTTCTCCATATCGAACTAGTGGAGTTGCCAATCAATCCTTGAATCATGGAGTCTCCAGGTGAAATATGCGTAGCTTCGAATGTGTCTGGTCCTTTTTCACCATCAAAGGCCAGATCCTAACGTTGTTGTTACCCCATGAAGCTTCTTAGGCTGAGAAAGCAGCTGCTGAAACCTTCTCGAGAAAGCTCCGTAGGGTCGGCTTTCAGGTGTGCTAACAGTAGCCACAACTGAAACAGTGATGTGGAAACCTTGGAGTCACCACAATGGAGTCGCCAGGTGCACAGTAGAAATCTTGAAGGGCTCTAATGTCTGATGCACCTTAAGAATCAGAGGCTCAATGTCGTTCTACCCTGGGAAGATCTTCAACTTATTCCCCGGCAACGGTGCTATAAATGTTAGCGTCAGAAGTCACTCCTGGATTGCTTGCAGGAGCATAGCCCGACACCCATCAGTTTTTATGTCATGGTTTAATGAATGGGGTGATCAAATGGGTAAATACTCAAGAAGATAAAACCTTGACTCAGGAGACTAGGCCTGGTATGTATGCAACAAGGGAGGTCTTGATCCAACTTCTGTCAGTAAATGGATTAAAGGGTGATAGAGGGAAGACTTGTGAGAAGGGTAAGCAAGACTACCTCGGGCAACAAGCCTTCAGAAGCTTGAGGATAAAAAACTCAGAAGCCAAGATCCTCTTGGTCCGGAGCTTCAAGGAGCTAAAGAGTGACTCAACTGGATCCTCCAATTCTAATTCATTCAGTGCTACGAAAATAACAGGAACTGATTAGAAACAATGTAACTGTTGCAGTGATCCAACCTACATCATCCTATAACAGCTACAACTCGACTAGATCCTCCAATTCTGAGTTGTTCTAACATAGTATACAAGAGATGGAAATGAGGATGACATCCATAAAGTAAGAAGTCTCAAATTCCTTATACATTAATCAGAGCAACTAGTGCTTCAACAAAAATTTACAATCGGGAGCCTTGCTCAACCATCGATCCTTTACAAGAATGGCGAAAACGCCTACATATACTAAAAAACAACAACCTCAACAAAAATAAGATGCTGCATTAAAAACATTACGTCTGCATGTATTCTGACAGTTTGCGCATGCATACTCTGGCCAATCATGCACCCAAGACTTGATGTCCCCTCAGCCCAATCGGATGGCTATTCTTTGTCAGACGCCACCTTAACTACACATGGATCCTGCAAGGGAAGTAGTTGAGCCATTAAGAGCCGAGATAGCATGTGCAGACCTCCTTGGCGAGTCGAGAACTTGGCATGGCTTCTATGGAAAAATGGGTACACATGACCCTCTCGAGTAGTCTTCATGCCAAACCCTCCATTCCTCACATTTAATGAATGAGGAGAGGCCTCAACCACCCTTTCTCACCTTCATTTACTCCAAGTGAAAACCAGGATCGAGGTCAAATCAAATGGCACTTGGAGATCATGGTGATTCCATCTGTGAACATACACGACGCCTTCAGCCCTTCTTGAACAACTCTTTTCTTTCCCTAGTGACCACGGGCTATGACCATGTGCTCGTTCAGAAGGCACCTTCGGTGTTCGTGAATGGGAAGGAGCTAATCCTTGATTTTTGAAATTGCGATGAGAAAAACGTTGAGATGGCTTAATATGGTGCCACACGTCCCTCTCAGATCTGACGATCCTGACTCACTTGGTGATATTGTGGGTCCAAGTCATGGATGCTCCTATCACCTCACGCATCGGGAAAATGACGGAGTTGCTCCTTGTGGTTTGGGGTCGCGATGGATGAAACGCCGAGATGGCTCAATTGGCCACCAGGTGTCCCCTTTGGATGGACAGCTGAGGCTGCTCCTTGATATTGTGGGCCCGCCTTTGGGCACTTTCAGCATTTCGGGGTTCGGGGTTTTGAAATGTATAATGACATAAAAACTTCACCCTTTGAACTCTCGACTACCGAAAATCTCACACGACTAGATCTCGCACCACACATCCCTTGGATGGACAGCTGTTATTCTTCCCTGTATACAATATGGGCACGATCTATTTTCACTAATCTCAGTGCAACTCTGCTATCTGCGATTTCTCCCTAACCACTGATCTACTCATGTGGATGGATCAGGACCATTGAGACTATAATTTTGCCCGCTCTCTTGATTTTAAGTCTGAACAGGACTTCTTCTATGCGTTGCGCTTGGGTGCTCCTCGTGTAGCCTACAGACCTGGATGCTCTTAGGCCCAAGACAAGAAATTTCGCTAACACATCCCGAGGATATATAAAGCATGTAGAAAAGAGGAGCCTGCCCTTTGAGGAGGAAGACTTTGTAAAACTATGGAACTAGAATGAATATACAAATGCAAAAGCAAATTTTTGAACTGTTTATGAAAAGATTCTAATTGGATGTGATATAAGTTCTGTCTTCTTTCATAGTATGTAATTCTTGTGATCTTTTATTTTATTTACACTTTCATTTGTCTAAATTGGAGAATCAAAAGTCCATATGTCATCACATGATTCTCTTGGCTTAGCAATTTAGGTTATATGTATTTCTTCTTAACCAATTCAGAATTCATTTTAATATGCCTTGATGCAGTTATATGTTTCTTTTTCCTCTAATGCCATGAAAAACTCAAATATAAACTCATAATCATTGCCTCATTTAGCCTTTTCCTCTTAATAGTTTTCATGATTTGTCAATGCATCGTTCATTCATGACTCCATAGCCCAAATGTTATCTTCATTTCTTCAGCAACTTTATAAAAAGCCCCCAAAACAAACCAAATCTAGCCACCCATTTCCATATAAACATCAAGTGACATGAGAGAGCCCTCTCTGAGTTGAGTAGGCTAGTGCCTCAACTCTAAATCTGGTTGAAACAATTACCTCTGTCGTTTGTCTATTCAACCAGACACAATTTATAGAGTGGTAACATTTTAGCGCTATTGCCGGGGACGAAATTGGTAAATTTTCCCTGGGAAGAATGACACGATTGAATTCTAAGGTCTGAGAGACGCATACACTTAGGCACATATTGGCTATATCCCTACTCTAGTGACTCCACACATCAAATAATCGGTTTGAAGGTGATTCCACTAGTATAAGAATCCATTTTTTTTTAATTTTCAATGGCGACTCCACTCTCAATGCAGAATCCATCTTCCAAAACATCATTGGCAACTCCATTGAAATATGAGATCCCTTGACATAGATATTAAAAGGAATTATGGAAGAAAACAGGTACTTAAAATGGGATTATTTCCAAGGCATTTTACTATTTGTTATAAATTTCCTCTAGTCCTTTCATGAAAATACTAGACACATTTTTCTTTACCTGCTGCATTATAATGATGATCTCAAAATTCTTGAAATTGTATGTCCTCCTCTTAAATTTGTGCATGCATATCCTCATTGTATCACTAATTTTGATAAATTTTTTTCCATATGGGCCATGTGATGATCATAACCAAGTTGATGATCTCCATGAAGCCAAGGCTGATATTTCCCCTCCTGTACTTACTCCAACATCCTCCAAGACTCAACATATATACACACCCTTGAAGCTAACCCAAGTTCTCCACGATTTCCCTCCAAACTACTATGAGTATCTACCTGTGTTTTATGGGGAACCTGATGGCATCTCAGCTGAAAAGCACATCCAAGGGTTTGAACATTTTGTAGATTTGTTTGAGATTGACCATGATGATGTCTGTATGAGGGACTTCTCTCAATCCTTGAAAGGGGACACCAAAGGTTGGTTCAAACATTTGTATCCAGAGACAATTAGCTCATGGGAGGAGTTGAATAATGTTTTTTTAAAGTTTTGGGGCAAGAAGAAATATTTAGATCTACAACTTACAGAGTTATATGCCTTGGAAAGACAGAGAAATGAAACTATTTCTATATCCAGTAGAAGGTTTTCCAGTATTTATTACAATTTTCCCAAAAACATTCAACCCACTGAAGCTGTTGCCATGCTCTATTATAGAACAACTCTTCATCCATTTTTTTTTTCTTCTGATGGAAAGGAGATATAAGTCCTTACAGTATATGTTTAATGATTCTTAGGAGATTCAACACAATATTCAAGCATGTGAATAGATTTGGGATAAGGAGTTAGATGCTAAATAAAATGACAATGAATATGAACAGAAAATGATTGATTTAAATCTTGAGCATAAAATTGACAATATCATAGGTCCTCTTGGAGTTTCCAATGCTTATGATTTTGCTAAAAATTATATTCCACTTGTTGAAAGAGGAGGTGTTCATTTAGCTTCTAATCCATCCCTTGATAAGCAGGGGGCTGATTATTTTATGTAATGTTTTGTAGACAGTTAAGAGGATGAGTTTGCAAATTAGTTTGTTTAAGAACATATTGATGTTCCAAGTTTTTTCTTGTTAGATGACGTTGCATATGTTGTTGATTTGCCTTTCTATGAAAAATATGAGGATGATTGTGATGTTGTAGACGTTTCTTTTCAACAGTATAGTGGCATAAATAAACCTGCATATCACAGTTACAAAGAGCAAAATATTGGATCAGCTGAAGAGAATTCTCTACCTTTATGCTTTGCTGCATTTAAATTGTTGAAAGAGAGTTTTAATATCATTATTGAGGCAAACAAATTGGTTTCGATGCAAAATCACACTAAACAAACGAGACAAATTGACAATATATTGCAACGCTCTTCTCATGTGTTTGATGACCCTATTACTTGTTGTGTAGAAGATCTGGTCATCTCAAAGGTGCAACCGTTGGTTGAAGATAAAGTTGAAAATGATCATGTTCAACGATCCAAGGAAATCGAAAAATGTGCCTATAACAACAATGAAGAAATTGAAGAAAGTTTTGAATCAGGTAAAAGAACCTTGCCATTGTGTTTTTTCTCTTTCGAACTATTGAAACAAAATATTTGTAATTTTTCAAATCAGAAAGAATCCAGGCATGAAGATGAATATGAAGAAGGCGATGTAATTACATATGAAAACTATCTTCATTTATGTTTTTTCTCCTTTTAATGGATGAAAGAAAATCATGAGAGGACAGAAGAAGTAGGGAAGTCTTATTGCATTCACAATGGCACTGTTTTTTTAATCAATAATGAAGACCAACAACACCCACATGCATTATATGATCATGTATTCGATCATATAATTCAATGGTTAAGAACTGTTCTTAACCATCAAATCAAAAAGGAGGAAGAAATTGATCGAGAAATTGTTGTTAAAGGTTATTTTCCTTCTCTTGAAACTAACATTGATATTCAACAATATTTTCAGCAAGACGAAGTATTTCAGAGTTGTATTTCTTCCCTAAAAAATGACGTGGTTGTCTTACTTCTAAGAGGCCTAAACATGGATGAAGATTTTGAAACTGCATCTATAGAGACTATAAGCAATGAAAAAACACTTGTAAAGGAAGTTTTTTCTTTTGTCTTGGCTCCTGGAAAGGAAAAATCCTTTCATATGATTCATAAATCCAAGACACATTATATAGAAAGGGTTTGGAATCAGAAGCTACAAATAACAATGGATTGCAATCTTAAAGATAAATAAAGTAACGAATCAATGTTTGTATCAAATATAAATATTTTTCCATAAGACGATGTTCTCTTGCCATGGTTTCCTTATGACTCAAAAAGTTTTTACTACTAGACTTCTCGACAAATCTGTCAGTTTCTCAATAGAAATCAACAAATTGAATCACCTAAAAACAAAAATGTAGCAGGAGGAGTGGATCACGATAGTTATTTTGTGCATATTTTAGAAGATCCATTTGTAGTCTTACTGGAGAAAGTAAACAGTCTAAGTGTCCTTGATTTTTTGAGTCTTGAATTTATGAATGAATCAACAGAAACACTTTGGAGAAAACAAGTGCAAAGAAAATGAACAATGGATAGAATGTTGTCATGGCTGCATTTGAACTATGATTTCACTTGATTGGAAGTCCTTTTCAATAGTTAGGGTAGGTAGGAGTGTGTGAATAATCTTGTTGGTCAAGCATTCTTTAAATTTTCAGCAATATGTACAGTTATATACTAGAAGTATTTTTTCAGTATCCAGTTGAGAACAACCCGGTTTTAAAATTTTGACGTTCAGTCTCCAAGACGTAACCGGATACATGAACATGTTTTGAAAACAACCCAATGAAGAAGGCACTAGGTTTGCAGTTATTTTCTACCTCATAGGGAGGATAACATCCCCAGTTGGAGCCTATGTTATCACCATAACAATTATACATAGAAGCCGAGTTTCAGATTTAGAGATGTAGAGACATTGCACGATTTGGAGGTCTAGGTTATATGTGGCAGCATGCAGACAAATATAACAAAGGCATGAGAGGTAGGATTCGGTGGACCATTGATCTTGAAGCAACCCGAATCAATGGCTAATGCACATATCGGAGAATGAAGTAGTGCAAAAGATAACTATTCGAAGGTGGGCCGGGGAAAACTACTGCAGTTTCATCCATGGACGCATGGATCCCTTAGAGGTACATCGGGTTGAAAATAAGTCAGCCTAAACCATTTTCCCAAAATCCCCGTTGTCACATGTTATATTATGCCAAATCAATAGTTCGTGTGGGGGAGGGTGACAACTAGTCAAATCACCCCACTTCATGTCCATGCAATGCCAGGTGAACACCGCCAGATAACTAACTCAAAGGATCATCATTCGAAATATATTGGTAAAGCGTGAAAAACCAATGTACCTACAAGTAATCCTATCAATAATTCATGATTAGAACTTAATGACTACCAATTTTCAAAATATCGGTGGCGTTATTCTATTTCGGGCAATCATCGTCTCATTCAGAAGTAGAGTAATCCAAAACTGGACCAACTTCCATATTTTTGTAGAGTTAAGGAAAACAAAAATTGTGTTCTCTATAAAATTGGAAGACATGGACAAGGCCAATCAAACAATATCCATTGAAATAGGGTTTTCAACTAACATGGCGAGTTTATCGACGAGTAAGGAAGAAAGGTTGATTGCACAGATTTTAGCAACCAAATTCCATACTGACCCTATGACAGAACCAGGATCAGAGGTCAGAATAAATCCTGTCATGAGGGATATAATCATCAATAGACACATGGATGGAGCCTACAAGAAATAAGTAATTAAGAGGCGGAGAAAACAACAGAAGGTGGAAATCAGAACTGAAGTGGTTGAAAATGTTGGGGAAAATCAACCAGTCTGGTTGAGCACACTATGGGAAGAAATTGTCAAGATGGAATGAATTCTCAAGTAAAATTGAGTACATTCTAGAAAATTTTGGATATATGGCGTTCAAATAAAAATATCAGTTATGTCAGACCTGTTTATAACAATCCTTGTAATGTAGGAAAATTGTCATTATACTTTACTCTTTTTGTAACTGACCTCTATCTTTAGAACTATGGGGGAGTTTAATCATTTTGAATCCCACAATAAATCCTTTATATATATCATCCTGAGGATATAGAAAGCATGGTGAAAAGAGGAGTCTACCTTATGAGTAGGAAGACTTTGTAAAACTCTGAAGCTAAAATGAATATACAAATGCAGAAGCAGATTTTTGAACTGTTTATGAAAAGATTCTAATTGGTTGTGATATGAGTTCTGTCTTCTTTCATAGTATGAAATTATTGTGATTTTTATTTTATTTTCACTTTCATCTGTCTAAATTGGAGAATCAAAAGCCCATAATTTATCGCACGATGCTCTTGTATTAGCAATTTAGGCTATGTGTATTTCTTCTTAACCAATTCAGAATTCATTTTAATATGCTCTGATGCAATTATATGTTTCTTTTTCCTCTAATTCCATTCAAACGTAAAATATAAACTCATAATCATTGCCTCATTTAGCCTTTTCCTCTTAATATTTTTCATGATTTGTCAATGCATCATTCATTTATGACTCCATAGCCCAAATGTTATCTTCATTTCTTCAACAACTTTATAAAAACTCCCCCAAAAAAACCAAATCTAGGCACCAATTTCCATAGAGACATCAAGTGACACGAGAGAGCCCTCTCTGAGTTGAGAAGGTTAGTGCCTCAACTCTAAATTTGGTTGAAACAGTTAGCTCTGTCGTTTTTCTATTCAACTAGACAAAATTTATAAAGTTCTAATAGGTACAAACCCATTTGTTTCAACACAAAACCTTCCATCTGCTATAAGTAGTGTCATTAACAATTGTCTCACTGACCCTAGTAAAATTGAGGGTGAACTACTCAGTTATTTTCACATTATATCCTTGAATCCTTTCGTAGAAACGCATACATTGAACTTTTTCAAAATATGCCTTGATCATCGCGTTTTCATTTATTAACTCCAAATCCCGAGTTTCAAACCTCACAACCAGGGATGATTTTAACGATGGAAATTTATTTTAAAATGTAGAAACCTTGGCAAATTTTACTAATCTTTCATATGTCAACTATAAATGTTTGGCGATATTTTTGTAAAAATATTCAAATTTCTAAGTATTTAATATAGTTTTTATAAAATTTTGGTGATTTTTAAGGTAAAATATTTTTATCCTATAGAATTTGGGTGAATAATTTTGAAAATAGTGAATCTCATTTTTGGAAAAACCATGGAAAATTAGCCCATGAGCGAAATTTAGCCCCTAAAATCATCCTTTCTCACAACCCTACCACTTCTCTCATTCTTTCTTTCACTTTGGGAAGTTGCCATGATGATGGTATATATTAATTTCATGTGTGTAATAATGAATTGTAATACCCTCTCTGCGCGACAAATAAGAAGGATGAACTTTGCAGAAACTTGCAACAAAAGGTAGCAACATGAATTGTTGCGCGAGAAACAAATCATTAATAGAGAATTATGGCATGGCAGTAAAGCACGATGGAGGAATTCAACACATTTGGAAAACTCGACGTGGCAGTAAAGTGCGACGAAAAAATTTGGCATAGTGGGGAAACTCGACACGATAGAAAACATCAATGGGAGACTTGGTGCGGTAGGAAAATGTGATGGAAAATTTCTATGCAGTGGAAAACTCTGTGCGACAGTAGGAAATTCATAAGGAAGAAGGATGACTTTGAGAAGAAACAAAGCATCCAAAAATCCATTTTGTAGCGAGATCCAAATAAATTTAAGCAATGGTTGAAAACAATGGAGGAGACGTAGAAAAATCAAAACAAGAGACTTACTTAACCACTGGTAAAAACTAAATTTTATGCAGTGAAGGGCTCCAGAGCTTGCTGAAAAAACTAGGTATGACGCACAAACTCTGAAAGTGAAGAAGAGGCACGAAGGGTGACCAATATTTATTCTTGAACATATATAGAATGAAATCATGGAAAAGGATCGTAAATCCATGGAGAAAAGAAGTTTGAAAGTAGGTTGAAGATTTGTGTATTAAACTCATGCAACAGGTACACTTTCGAAGTATGAAAAGTACAAATGATAGAAGTGCCATGATTGTTTAATTTTTTAACCTCATGATTAGGGAATGATGCTCATAGTATCATTCGACATGACATTTATCCCAACCACTTGACTCAATTTTGGTACATAATTTCCACTTTATCGACATGACTCAATACTTAGAGAAGTGGACCTTTATGATTTAAACATGATGAACCTTACACCCCTTTAACCAACTT
>JASDQU010881891.1:6045-21877 GCA_032191745.1 Picea mariana
CTAACTTTCGTGCCCTCAACAAACTTACCGTCAAAGACAAATTCCCCATTCCTGTCATTGATGACCTCCTCGATGAATTGAGTGGCGTCCAATTCTTCACTAAACTTGATCTTCATTCGGGCTACCACTAGATATGTATGAAAGAAGAAGACATTCCCAAGACTTCCTTTTGAACTCATGAGGTCCACTATGAGTTTTTGGTCATGCCCTTTGGCTTGTGTAATGCCCCCTCCACCTTCCAAAGCCTCATGAATCATGTCTTTCATCCTTTTCTCCGCCATTTTTTCTTAGTTTTCTTTGATGATATCCTCATCTATAGATAAACCTAGACAGACCATATTGCTCATGTGGATCGAGTTCTCCATCTACTCTCTCAACACCAACTTTTCCTGAAATAGTCTAAATGTGCTTTTGGAAGCTCATAAGTAGAATACTTGGGTCATCTGGTTGGCAAAGATGGTGTCAGGGTGGATCCTAAAAGGACTGAAGCTATGCAAAACTGGCCTCACCCAAAGGCTCTTAAGAGCTTGTGTGGTTTTTAGGGCTTAACAGGGTATTATCGCAAGTTCGTTAAGAATTATGGGAAGATTGCATCACCTCTCACTGCTCTCCTAAAAAAGAACTCTTTCAATTGGGCTCCCGCCGCTGCTTAAGCTTTTCAAAGCTTGAAGATGGCCATGTGCACCACTCCAGTCCTCACCCTTCTCGATTTCACAAAGACCTTTGTGTTGGAATGTGATGCCTTAGGGAAAGGAATTGGTGTTGTCATTATGCAAGAGGGTTGACCTTTGGCCTTTACCAACAAGCAACTATCTGAAAGAAATATGGAAAAATCCATCTATGAAAAGGAAATGTTAGCTATTCTGCATGTCGTTGATCTGTGGTGCCCTTATCTATTGGGGCAACATTTCCAAATTAAGATATACTATCAAAGCCTCAAGTATTTTATGGAACAACGCATTTCCTCCCCAGAACAACAAAAATGGGTGGCTAAACTCTTTGGATATGAATATGAGATCATTTACAAGAAAGGAAAAGACAATGTGGTTGCGGATGCACTATCTCGAAAATATGAAGATGAAGGATCCCTTTTTTCTCTTTCATTCATTGTACCAGAGTGGCTCCAAGCCATTCACCAGGAATGGCTACAAGATCCCAAAAGTTCGCAGTTGATCCACCAATTGCAGTCCAATGCTCCAACTTCCCTAGGGTACTCTTGGCTCCATGATGAACTTCGATACAAAGGTTGTTTATATTTAAGTAGACAATCAAAGCTTAAATCCACGGTACTTTTTGAGCTTCATGCTACACCCACAGCAATGCACTCTGGGTTCACCAAAACCTATGACAGGGTCAAACGTTCCTTTTTCTAGGATGGTATGAAATAGGACATTCATAATTTTGTATTTGAATGTGATGTGTGTCAATGAAACAAGGGAGAAATAGTCAAATCTTTGGGCACACTACAACCACTCCCTATTCCACCTACTATTTGGAAGGATATCTCTATGGATTTTATTACCGGATTACCCAAATTGAGAAATAAATCTATCATCATGGTGGTTGTTGATTGCCTTTCCAAGTATGCTCATTTCTATGCCCTTCAACACCCATTTACAACATCCATGGTGGCTCAAATCTTCATGGACCAGGTATTCAAACTTGATGGCATGCCGCACTCTATTGTTTTTGATCGTGACCCAACCATCACAAGCAATTTTTGGCAAGAACTATTCAAGATACAAGGCACCGAACTGCATCTTAGCACAACTTATCATCCCCAGACTGATGGCCAAACGGAAGTTGTCAACAACTGTTTGGAAACATATTTGAGGTGTTTTTCCTCAGAAAATCAAAATCAGTGGGCTCAATGGTTACCCCTAGCTGAATGGTGGCACAACACTTCATACCATACAACTACACGCATGACTCCTTTTGAAGTGGTATATGGATAGAAGCCACCTTCAGTTCTCTCATACTTACCAGGTGCCTTGAAGGTCCAGGCGGTTGACCTAACACTTACATCTCGAGAGGCTATTCTCCATACCCTCAAAGATAATTTGGTCATGGAACAAAATCGAATGAAGAAACAAGTAGATCAAGGTCGCTCTGAACGTCATTTTGTAGAAGGGGATTAGGTGTTTCTTTGACTGCAACCTTACAAGCAAACTTCCCTCAAGGTTAGGCATTGTCAGAAGCTAGAGCCCAAGTTTTATGGTCCTTATACCATTCTCAAGCATGTGGGACAAGTATCCTATCAGTTAGCTTTTCCCAGCCATTTGAAGCTACAACCTATTTTTCATGTTTCATGCTTAAAGAAGGTGATTGGAGCTAAGTGCCAAATTCAAACCAACCTTCAAGAGTTAGCTGAAGAAGGATCCATTTGGCTACATCCAGAAGAATTTTTGGACCAGTGTGAGCATCACCTACATCATAGAATCATCAAGGAAGTGATAGTCCAGTGGAAAGATACAACTCCAGCAGACGCCACTTGGGAATCAACTACCATTCTGCAACAATTTCCTCATCTCAAGCCTTGAGGACAAGGCTATTTTTAAGGGGGCAGACATGTTAGGTCCCTAACCCACACATAGGTAGAGCAATATATTCGGATGTAATAAAGGTCAATATTAATAAGGCCTTTCAATAAAATAGAATAAGGTGGGTGTAAGAAGACCTAATAGAAGCTTCCGCTTCTAGAAGGATCTTCCTCTAGATGCTTCTTTTTAGTATAAATAGGAGTCGAGGGTATGAGAAACCTAGATCAGAGATTATTTTAATAGAGCACTGCTCGACTGGAGGTTTCCCCCTCAAAGAGGCCCGTGAACATTTCTCTCTGAATCAAAGTGCTATTTCTATTGTTGTTCTTATATCATTTATGTGTTATTATGGAGATTATGCTGGTTATATTACTGTTATTCTGCCATTTCTAGCATTTTATTTATGTTTTGCATACTTTTTATATTTGGTATATTACATATACACATAGAAAATATTGTGGAATTATATATATAAAACTTAAAACAGGTGAATACATTCTGCAAATGCATAGATTCATACAAAATAATAATAAAAATACACATGCAACACACACGGGAAAAAACCCATAAAAATAAACACATACATAATAATGCAGCGTGTAATTTAAGGAAAAATGGACACTTATCTTGTAAAAATGTCACCAACTATGTGCAGACCTTCCACAAACCTCCCATCCTTAGACCACACTGCTCATCACTCTCAACAGTGGGTCACCCTTGAGCTAGGACTAAACTCCACCCAGGTAAATGGATTCCTCACCAGGATGATGTATCTTAGACAACAGGAAAAAATTCCTCACAGGTGCCAACTCAAACTAACAACCTATAGTCCCTCATTCCCCACATGCCTGTCCCACCCCAAGAAGTGTGCCCCTTCTCTTCTCAACATTCCTTCGGCTTCCCTACTTCCTTTCCTGGGCTTCAGCAACAGGCCAGACAGGAAGTCTCANAACAACCTATAGTCCCTCATTCCCCACATGCCTATCCCACCCCAAAAAGTGTGCCCCTTCTCTTCTCAACATTCCTTCAGCTTCCCTACTTCCTTTCCTGGGCTTCAGCAATAGGCCGGACGTGAAGTCTCAGATCCATGTAGCTGCATTTTGGCACCTTTGGGAAATCAATTCCCAACAATTCTCTCACCCAAAGAGAAATTGCTCATGAGCCTGACAACCCGCCTCTTTAGTATCCCACTAGCCTGACAACCTGCCTCTTTAGTCCAGCTCCCAAGCTAACCAGGTACAGATATAGATATTGGTACGAGTATGGATATAGGTACAGGTACAATGATAGTAACAAAAGGGTACCTAGGACATCTGAATGAGTGAGTGAATGATGATGGAAAAATGAATGAATTGCTAAATGAACTAAGTCCAAACTATATGTATGCATGTTCCCAACTTGACACTTGTCATGTTGAGAACTACTTTGGTCCACTTGTCCCCATCCTTAGAACTTAGGATAAAATAATTATCCATGCTTTATACTTTAAGGAATATTAATATAATATTCCTTTTTGGCTTAAGCTCCCTAGATTAGCCCTTTTCCTTAAATTTTAGCGCCCTCCCCCCCTTTCCCTAACTAGTGGTGTTTAGTCCCCCATACTCTTTTATCATGGTCGGTCTACACGGAACGTTGTATTATATTAATGATGAGACATATACAAAAATAGTCTCATTGGCCTTTAACATCTAGGATCTTTGGCCTAATTCCACACATAAGCCTCCTAGCTTATAATAACTGGCTCACCAATCTATAAAACACAACACATACACAAAAGGATCTCTAGCCTCAAAATCACATGCACTTAAGTTTGTTGCGTGCGGTATCCTGGAATGTGCACACTTCATCGTTTTAGCGCGCAGTACATGTGTGCACTATACCATGGAAGGTGCATGCAAAATTATATCAATAACTCACCAACTTATAATTTTTACATTTAAATTTACAATTTGGGGTTCAACTTAGTGTTATTACATTCCCCTCCCTTTATTTATGCATTGTCCTCAATGCATTATATACCATGTGCCATTCAAATTATTTGAAAATCTCCAAGATTTAGCTATTGGAAGCTTCATATCCATCTGGTGCTGTACTTTCCAGCACCAATTTTGGTAATCATACTACGTCTGGAAATCAATTGGTCTATTCCATAGAGATTCTTTCAGGAATAATTCATCTCATTGTTCCATTTGACACACCCTCCTTATGGAAACTACCATGCCATAAGAATCCTTAGGTTGCCTCCTCCTTGATTCACTCACCCTTCCAGGATCAGGCATCCCTTCACTGCTACACAATCCTTCAACGATCAATCTTGCTAAGGCTTTCACACACAAGAAGAGCACTAACCAATTACCAGAACCCCACCAAGGTTCTACAATTATAGGGCTTTAGTGTCCTCAACAATGGTTGTTCTTTCCAAAAATTACAACTTTAATCAAGATTATCTCATCTACATCATACACATGCAGTTATCATGAGAGAAAATTATAAAAATTCCATTTTAGAAATCAAATTATTTTTAGAAGGAATTTGACTTTTCCCAAAATATGAAATTCTATTTCATAAGTTTTTTTTTCATCATTGTTGCATTGATAGTATCTAGTCTTCCTTCTAGCTTTCAACAAGCACCACACCAAATACCATTTTTCCTGCAATTATTCTATCTTTCATACAACCGACAAACTGTCAGTATTTCATGTACATCATATTTTAATTTCAATATGTACAAAAACCTTATGCAGTGATCTTAGAATTGCCTACACCTAGCAATCCAATCACAATTACTAAACAATTTATTAGATAGAATGACTCATCATTCTATGCATATGCTTGTTCAGAATTAATAACAATAAGTTCATTATTTCAATTTTCTGAACAAATTTTTTTCTATAGTCACTATTCCTGTGACTACCTGACTTGCAACTTTCTTGTTGCAATGTCTAACAATTCTTGAAATATTCTCAACTCCATGAGTTAGCAACATTTCATCCATTAGTATAATTATTTCCATTCAAAACAAATATACATGCACTCAGAAAATGCATTCAACAAATGCATTTAAGTATACAATTCTATTGTGTATGAGTTCAAGTCCACCACTTACTAGACATGAGTGCAAATATCAATGCCTATTTATTCAATGCACCTTTGCATTGATTTTCAGAATGATATTTATTTAAGTCATGTATCTCACCATCCATAAATTGGAAATCTGGCCAATATCTTGACACATTCTCCACACACCTCAGATTGTCTTCTTGATTATTTGGATGCCTTCCTTTTCGACCCGAACACTACACCAAGAATATAATTTTGTGGTGTTCATTAGTGTTAGCAAAAATATTGTATTCCAAGTTTTACTTAAAAGTAGGAATCTCATTAGGTCTTTGTGTGGTACATAACCTTACTATATCCATACCTTGCCATATCCAACTATGTCCTAGTCTCATACATGACTAGCTTTCATGGAATCACTCCTATAACAAGTTCTTATCTTTTATTTATTTGTTTATTACCTCATAACCAAATTAACATGACATGATACTATGTCAGTGTGTGCATTCAAAAGCTAAAAATCTTTGATAACTATAACAAGCCTCTAGCCTTTACCACACCTAGTGGTAACTTATTCCTGTTAATACACTTAAACCATACCATACTATGTATTATAAAAATTCAATTTGGGGAAATTCTTAACTGAATTTCTATTTGATAATGATGCAACATAATTTCAAAAGAGCAATACTTACTTGCATGGCTGCCATTAAACAAATTCAATGCTACCTGATTAGTTGATGACAGTAGAAGCTCTCATGCCTCTTTATCAGTCCTATAATCAACATTCCAAATTTTTTTTGCTTCCTTCCATATGCAAAAACATTATCAACAACACTTGCAAACATGTAAGAATTCTCTTTTTATGGTTGTCCCAACAAGCCATAACATACTTGCTGCTACAATAATTGCAACAAATTCTTTCACCTTGTATCACTTTTCCTTGTTTATCCCAAAAGTCTTCAATTCTTCTAGATTTCTGAATCTTCATGTGCTCTTCACAGTAACCACTGTGCATGATTATTTCTGACCTGAGAAATTTCTAGCCAAATCACTCTTGGATGCCTTTTCTTTTCCATCCAAATACTAAACTGATATTAACCTTCAAATTTTATTTATTTCCTTGATCCATCTATCCCAACTCATACTTGGATGAATTATAATTCCAATCATGTTGTCTTATAGAATTTGGATCTTCAACATCCATTTACTTTTCGGACTGAACTACTTCATCTCTTTCATGTCTAAATACTTTAGTATTTGAGTTTTTATTGCACTCTTCTCTTCTCCTTGCCAACTAGCCTCAAACTTGGCTTACATAGCCAATCTCTATCATACTGTAAGGATGCACATATGTCTCCTTCTCTATCTGCATAGAAGTAATTAAAAGTAGTTAATACTGCTTTTAATTTACCATCATAATTTCAAGTGATACTTCCACCCCCTATAAATGTCACTCATGGCTCTATGCCACTTGAGATGGATTCTTCTTAGGAACCATATATTTTGCATTCAAAACCATGTATATAACCATTTTCTTCTTCATGGTTCCTTACTGACTCTCTATAGATATTCATTTCACTTTTAAGTCTTTCTTTGCTYTGACATYTCCATGCTATTGTGGAAATATCTTCAATACCTTTGGACTGCATCAACACTCCTCTACTATTCTTGCTTTGCCTCCTAAAGTGTTGTCCTGCATTCCCATTAGCTTGATATCTACCTCATGATTTCTTCTTCCATTATCCTAGGATGTTCATGGACTTGCAACTACATATTATGCTAATATTAATTTTCATCATTCCACTATTATTTGGATCCCTTTGATCCAACACCTACATGAATCAATTATAATTCCAATCACGTTTTTTGAGTAACCTTGGATATTTAACACCAAATTCATTATTGAGGTACTTGATTTATCCCTTCCTTATATGATCATATCAACACTTGGATTTGCTTTATGACTATTACTTTCTCCTGTTTTGACCAATCTGATTTCAACCTGCCTTGCATAATCCACTTCCATCATGCCATATTGATGCACATATTTCTCAACCAACACTCCTTACTTATGTGCAACTTCATTTCTTTACCCTTGAAGTGATGTCCCTCCTACCATGCTTCCATTGTGCACTTTGATAACCACAAGGGAATCACTACTCTATAATTGCATAGCTAATCCCTAGATATGATGCACTCTTTATCCATATATGCATTAAGCCTCTTTCTTTATCTGATTACTATCATTCTGATAATCAATTCCTTTTATAATAGATTTGATTCCAACATATTGCTTAATTTGTATATCGATTTCTTTGGGAGTGAATGTACTTTCACTAACTCATTCACTACATGATCTATTCCTTTGCCTAGATTCCATTGATTACTTGAATAACATGAGTGGACTTCCTATAGTAGCTTCCCAAGACTTCATGGCTGCACTGAGATCCATACCTTAACATTTTGTAGTCTTGACTTTTAATCATCTTATGAAAGATTTTTGTCATAACACTCTTTCCCTGAGTACCTCTTCTTATATTTAACTAAATTTCAACCTTCTCACCTCTTAAGAACTAAAAGTTTTTAACTCTGCAAAAATGTGCATCCAACAAAATTTGTTAGGCTAAATAATTTAACAAATTTATGAAGTTATGTACAATTGTGTTCCAATAACACATCATAATTCCTTATTCTAATCTGTTGTGAAAATTATCTGCCCAAATAATTTTCTGGGTGGATAATTATACTCCTCTATCCAAGTCTTTTCTAATGACGGATCCCTTGCTCAATTCTGAGTCTTGAAAAAAAAGTTATGGTCATTTGAAAATTGTCCATTAATTTCTCTGTTCACTCTTCAACTTGATGCAATTCTTCACTGTACTTATGTATTTTTGCACCTACTCCATTGGATTTTTAGTAGGATCTCAATTGGGTTTCTTCATATACATATTTTGGACAATCTATCCAAATTTCACCTCTTTTTGGGTTCTGGGATGCTAGTTACAACCTGTTGAAGTTCTAGGCCAATTAGTGTTTTTGGTATGGAACGCTACTTGTACCTTCTGTTCCGTCTTAAAAAATTTTAACATGCCCAAAATTTTAATTTAGCTCCAGGAATGTTTTCTATGGTCCAATAGCTTTCCATATATTTTTCCTATGCCTCAATCTGATTCGGGAGCATAAAGTTATGACCCTTTGAAGTTAGTTGGGTCTTAAAATTTACCCTCCACTGTTTGTCTTATAACTTCCTCATAAAAGATTCGTTTGACGAATGATTTACACCATTAGAAATCTCTCTCCCGGCTCTTTCATTTGAGCTGCAGAGACATAGTGTACCTTGGTACAATCTGTTCTCGGGGTTTTTTAGTAGCTAAAAATGTTGTTTAGGGCCTTGAAAATGCACTGCAAAATGATGACCTTCAAACAATATAAAATGTCGTTGAAAATTGACTGGTTTTCTACTATTGTACACCATCCAAACGACTTCGTGCACACAAATTTGAACATGTACACCCATATTTATCATGCATAGCAATTCCATAAGGTAGCACATGGTTTGTGCACCTATAACCAATGTGGATCACTTCTCTATTGCGTCAATAACTAGTGCACACTACTTTTGTGTCGCACGTCAATATCCATTGCACACAATTTTGGTTCATGAACTAATACCTGTTGTGCACAATTTTTGTGCCACACACTAATATTCTTCATGCATTACACTCTACGTGCTACACCATGTCAAAGTTTATTACACCCCCACCGCACACTAGTACTTCGTGCACACCATTAATTAAATTGTCGTGCGACAAAATATACCCACATTGCGCGCGCACCAACAAAATTCCTCTGCGATCTGCCAATACTGCACACACCATGCATGCTAATATTATAAGTGCACACACCCAATATGCACCGCGCAATTCTAAATTTAGTGCGCACACCCGCGCACTGTTATTTTTCGCACATTACCACTTTGCACTGCACAACGCCAAATTTAAGTGCGCGCTCCCGCGTGCCAATATTTCTTGTGCATTACCACTCTACATCACGCAATGCCAAATTAAAGAGCACACACCTACATGCCAATATTTCCCATGCATTGCCACTCTGCACCGTGGAATGCCAAATTTAAGTGTGCACACTCGCGCACCGATATTTTCCGTTCATTGCCACTCTGCACCGCTCAACGCCAAATTTAACTACGCACACCCGCACACCAATATTTTTCATGCATTTTCACTCTGCACTGTGCAACGCCAAATTTAAGTGTGCAGACCCGCGCATCAATATTTTCCACACATTACAAGTTTTTCATTGTACATCATGCATTTTTAGTGCGCACACTTGTACACATTCATTTTTATGCACATCAATTCCTCGTGAATTCCGCTGCAGAAATTGGGGCCTTTTCCAAAATGTTTCCCAATTTTCACCATAGACATTCTGCAACTATGAAATTTGTTCAAATTTACCCCAATAACACCAATTCAACCTTTGCAACAACAAATCGTTGTTGGTTGACACTCCTAGAACAATTTTTTTCCCAAACTCAATTCACGAATTTAGTAATCAACTAATCTCGCTCCATCTGTCATGGCTTCCTTGTAACTTCAAATTCGAGCAATTCTAGGTCTGAATTTGCTAGAACAAACATTAAATTAAGAATATCTCACTACTTGGGAAAAATTTCTCAGTTTTCCCATGAATTTAACAACAAAGATTGGGGATTTTTCCCAATTCCATTCAATTACTTCTAATTTTTACCATGAACGCTCTGTAACTTGAAATTTGGTCACTTTGAAATCAATCCTCCATGAAATTTCACTTCAATTCAACTTTCTCGTCCTATCTAGGATCAATCTTGAAAACTTGAGCTCTGATACCATATTGTAACACACTCAGCCACTTAGGTTGGGTCATGCCACCAAATATATTTCATGCTCTGATACCATATTGTAACATCCCCAACATCCAACTGGGCTATGCCACATACAAATTTCTGAATTGTATACAAATTAAAACATATACACACATAAACCGTTGCAAAATTTTATATATAAAACTTAAAACAGATGAATGCATTCTTCAAATTCACAGATTCATACAGAATAATAATAAAAAAACACATGCAACACACACAAGAAAAAACCCATAAAAATAAACGCATACATAATAATGCAACATGTAATTTAATACAAAATGGACACTTATATTGTAAAAATGTCACCAACTGCGTGCATATCTTCCATGAACCTCCCAGCCTTAGACCACGCTACTCATCACTCTCAGCAATGGGTCACCCCTAAGATAGGACTAAACTCCACCCAGGTAAAGGGATTCCTCACCAGGCTGATGTATCTCAGACAATAGGAAAAACTCCCTCGTAGGTGCCAAATCAAACTAATAGCCTACAGTCCCTCATTCCCCACATTCCTATGCCATCCCAAGAAGTGTGCCCCTTCTTTGCTCAACAATCCTTCAACTGCCCCATTTCCTTTCAGTGGCTTCAACAACAGGCCGAACAAGAAGTCTCAGAGCCCTACAACTGTAGTTTGGCACCTTCTGGAAATCCATTCCCAACAATTCTCTCACCCAGAGAGAAATTTTTCATGGGCTTGACAACCCACCTCTTCAGTATCCCACAGGCCTAACAACCCGCCTCTTTAGTCCATCTCCCAAGCTAACCAGGTACACATACAAGTACTGGTACTAGTATGGGTATGGGTACATGTACAATGATAGTAATAGAAAGGTACCAAGGACAATTGAATGAGTGAGTGAATGATGATGGAAAAATGACTGAATCTCCAAATGAACTAAGTCTAAACTATATGTATGCATGTTCCCAACTTGGTACTTGTCATGTTGAGAGCTACTTTGGTCCACTTGTCCCCATCCTTAGAACTTAGGATAAAATAATTATCCATGCTTTATACTTTAAAGAATATTAATATAATATTCCTTTTTGGCTTAATGTAACACCCTATTTCCCCCAGTTTGTAAATATAACTATATTGGCCAAGGACTATGGCAAACTCGAAGGTGTGATTGTTTGATTTGATGGACCTTTGTATAAAATATCAATGAATGTAAATTATGTTATGAATATGTGTTGCATGATTGCTGGGAGGGGGGTGTGCTAAAAGAGACCACGATCGATAATAAAAAGATGGTGGAAGGGACCTGGAATGGTTGTGTTAACTTCCACCGAACCAGTACCATATTGGTTTTACTTGCTCAAATACAAAAGAAACTCTCTGACCCTAAATGAATTCCCCATCAGGATGGTAGGTGGGGAGGCTCCTCAAGAGTTAATGAGGGGATGGGGGAGAACCTACCATTCGTAAAGCTCTCAGACCTGGCCACAGACGAGGACACTCGCACCACAAGCAATCTTGCAGAGGGATGCAAGAAACGAAGTGTGGGGCTAGGTAGGGGGAGAGAAAAAAGATCGCAGAGAGGAACCTAAGCTCTTGAATAAGATGAATTTCTGACCATAGGAGAAGGAGAGTAACCTTTGTCCTTGAATTCCGTTGAGCTGGAGGTAAGAGATTGAATCTCATAGCATCGTGGTGTAGCTTGGGGGTGGCTAGTGGTAAATCCATTTGGGGTCGTTGAGCCTACAGTTGGGTGGAAATGAGCACCCCTCTCAGCACTCGCATCACGCCCTATGAATTTGATAAGTATTTTATGCCCTATATTTTGAATTAAATATCATTGATACACACTCATGTTTATACACTCATAAATGGTTTCTGTGTGGAAGGATTTCCTGGTGTTTTAGACTGGAAGTAATGGATGCATGTGTATACTTATATTCCATAGTTGGTTTATGTACAAAATGATTAAGTTCGAAGCATGAATTTATTCTACCGAGACTCATCTCATCTTCTTGATTCTCTTGGTGTTCTAATTCAACCCCTCGAAAGCATCTTCCCCAGGGAATTGCATCATATCTCAGAGTTAGAGCAAGCTCCTTGGTATGGCTAACGCTATGGTAAATCCACAAGTTTACCTTGCCCTGGTGTCCTAGATCCTAACTTGGTGAGTTAGGAAGGCACTTCATTCAG
Organism: Picea mariana; assembly: GCA_032191745.1. Taxonomy (NCBI): domain Eukaryota; kingdom Viridiplantae; phylum Streptophyta; class Pinopsida; order Pinales; family Pinaceae; genus Picea; species Picea mariana. The sequence goes on from JASDQU010881891.1 coordinate 18,719, forward strand.
GTCAATAGCCTAGGGACTTCAAAACACACCTGAGTGCTTACCCAGAAACCCGACTAAGAGTAGGGATAACTTGCCCAAGAATCATTTGAAGGTTTAGTTGACCTGGGTCTGGGAACCCTGTTCAAGAAAGAGTTAGTTTTCAAAATCCTCAAAGCCACATAAGCTCAAATCTATGAGAGGTTGATTTTCTTTGCCCAAGTTTAGAAAGGATAGTGGACCGAGTTATCGAAAGGGAGTAGCCCTTTCATTTGGTAGATGAACAAACGATATCCTTCCGGGAGTATCGCAGGTCTGTCAGGACCAATGGATCTAGAAGAGGAGCACAAGCATTAATGCCTCGCCCCCCCCTTTCAGCCTTCGCAAGTAGTGATGGAACCGGGACCATAGATCCCATAAACCATCGGGAGTTACCTTGACCATCAATATTAACCCTTGTGTAGGTGGGAGAGAGGACTTGTCAAAGTCCCTAAAGTCCCGATGTAATTGGAACCGTCCATCGAAAGAGGACACATGGTGAAGGATCAACGTTTCTCTAACTCCCTGAATGAAGGAAGTCAAAGGGTAGAGTTTTGTGAACTCGCAAAACCCAAAAACCCAATTTGATCTAAATCGTTGGATCACAGAAGAATCATGTCCATTGATCTGGACGCAGGGATATCGCGAGTTTGGGGATCAGGCTTTAGAAAGGTAGGCATTGGTTGTGTTCCAACTTCTCAAAACGTGAAGTCTCGATGAGATCGAAGAATATGCCCCCGGTGATAGTGAATGGTCATATGAGTGGAAGGTTTAGGGAGGAGCTATTATATATTAGGATTTCGGGGAATGGAGAGTCAGAGTCGGTTCATGTTCACTATCTCGATACACAAAATTGCGATATGATCACAACCGTCTATTGGGGAGATAACATAGGACCATAGATCTGATCCTTGGAAGGGAATCAGAGATCGAGAGTTACGAAGTAGGTGTCAGGGTTCAATAAGGTCTATGGGTTAGTTAGAAAGACCCCGGTAGGGGATAAAAGAGGTGATTTGGCTCGATAGATGCGAATAAAATTTTATTTTATTCACGCCCACTGTGGGGGTGTTACAAATTAGTATCAGAGCATGGTTACAACACTTGGCCTGTTTGGGCTCATGGACGAGCACATTAAGAGGAAACATCTTACCTTACTCTCTTCCTAAAAAGGTTGGTTAAGACCTTATTATAGAGAGAAGGACAACTTACTACTGCGTATGTATGCATTTCTGAAATATGAATTATGTGTTGGTTGTGAACGGATATAATGTTGGCTAACAACAAGTTTTTTGTCTACATGCAGGCAGACGATCAATTGTGGGAAACCACAGATGTATAGAATGGTGATGTGCCATGAAGTGGGGGATGGCTCCCACAATAGAGACAAAGAGTCTAAATAAAGGAGGGTGGTAGAAACGCCTCCAGATCTAGCTGAGACTATGAGGAGTCTCATGGCTGAACTACAAAGATGTAAGGCTGACAATGAGAGGTTGATAAAAGAACAAGAGAAGCAAACAAAAATTAATGCAGTCTTGCTGCAGAGTTTATCCGACAGACAAATACAACTACAGCATGGACCTGACACCAGTCATGTGGACCGATGATAGAAAAAGAGGAGTCGAAGTCCACTTGAGATACAAAAATGTGGTCTTTTAAGCGGCCACACTGGGAAGAGAACCTCGAGAAAGGTCCACCCCAGAGATAAGGGACAAGCGTCGGATGATTCCTCTGGAAAGGAAACTGGTGACTCGGAGGGATCTTCCAGTAGCAGAACTAGTCCACATTCTCGAAGGAAACAGAAGAGATGAAAGCATTCCAAAATTCATAATCTCGAAGAATTCAAGAAGGCCAAACCACCCTCTTTAGAGGGTGAGATAAAGGGGGGAGAGGAAGCGAAGGTCTAACTACTTGGACTAAAGAAGTATTTCAGAGTCCATGACTTCTCAAAAAACTTGAAGGCTCGAGTAGCCACTTTCAACCTGAATGGAAAAGCTTCCATTTGGTGGGAAGACCTTAAGAATGTGAAAGGAATTCATGAAGAAGACTTGTCTTGGGAACAATTTGAAAAATACTTCAGGAAGAAGTATCTATCAGAAAAGTATTTCAACGAAAAGACTAAAGAGTTCTATGAACTCAAGCTAGGACAACTCACCATAGAGGAATATGATAGCAGATTCCTTGAGTTGCTGAGGTATGTACCCTACATAAAAGAAGAAAAGGCAAAGGTGTAACAATTCATCAGTGGGCTACCTAAGGACTATCATAACATGATTGAGTTTGATGATTCAAGGACCCTAGAAGACACTATCCAAATGGCAAAATATTGTTATGAATAGTTTGGGCCTTGACCAGAACCTTGCGAAGGCTGAAAGGAGAAGAATAGTTCAGGATTCTATAAAAAGGGGTTTAAATCCCCAATATTTGAAAAATATAAAAAGGATTCAAGGATGATCTTTTTGACCTGAAGTGTACACCAACAAAATTTCCGCTCCTAGAGCAGAAATAAACCTTTTGGATCAACCCCCAGAAAGACTGATAAACCAAAGTAAGAACCCTTGAAATGTAGGAGTTGTGGAGAAGAAAATTGTTGGGCTCCGGATTTATAACATTTTCTTGCTGTTTCTTGAAGATATTAATTACTCTCCTGAAGACTTTTGTTTAACAAAGGGCATTCTTTCTATGCTATTCATGTTCTGTTACACATATATGTTCCATTGCAGACAGAAACCATGAAGTGCTTCCAAAACCACAAATGAGCGAAGAATTCAACTATAATGTGGATGCACTGTCACCTCTTGGTGCAAATACAGTAAAGGGCAGACAAGGAGTAATTTATCTCTGGGCAAAGTTACCAAGTGGTGCTGTTGAAGTTGTTTGCACAAAGACATGGGGTATGTTGTGTTTTATTTGGGAATGCTTTTGGCAATATTATTCAAGAGGTGCAAATGGTTAAAGTCATCATTTACTTCAGTTTCTGGGGTTATTGGGCAATATGAAAAATGCCAAGATAAGCTAAACAGAGTAGCTGGCAAAACCCAATAGCTGGCAAAACCCAATAGCTGGCATCAAAGTATCTAAATTCGTGCATAACGCAGGGAAACCGTTTTATAACTTCTAGGGCAAAGCCACGCATTGCCAGAGGTC
>JASDQU010881892.1:0-25199 GCA_032191745.1 Picea mariana
CTAAAGGCTAAATACATGGCCCAAGTGTACGCAGAGAATTGTAAATTCCAAAAATTCAAGAATTGTATGGGGAACATTTTTAAATGAAGATCAAAATCTTTTAAGCTCTGAAATTGTTTCTTTATTTGTTTTCTTTTAAATCTGAATTTCCTTCATCTTTTTCTTAATACAACACTTAAAAAATTAAAAATAAAATAAAATAAAACAAACTAATGAATTTATTAGTTTTTAAAAATTATGTATATAAGTTTCTTTCATTTTATTTTTATTAGCTAGTTTTAATATGTACAAACTTTTATTTATTTTCTTTACTTACTTTATTGTTTTAGTTCTCTTATTATTTATTACATTTTAACTTTTAAAAGAAAATAAAATAAAAAATATTACATCACTACAATGTTAGTATAATTATTTTTTTAGTCTTTAAACTAATCTCTTGTTTAATATGTCTTTCTTTTAATTGTTTCACTTTAGCACTAATATATTTACATTAACTCTTCATTAGTTTTGTTTTAGTTTACTTTCTTACAAAATAAATACAAAAATATTATTAAGTTAGAGTTTTTCTTGTACATATTTTCTTTAGTTGTTTAATTTTTTTAAGTTTTTATTTAACTTTGTTATTTTGACTTTATGAACTCATACACAAAAGCATAAAAATAATAAATTATAAAATGCATAAAAATTAAATATTATAAAAAATACAAAGCAAAAGGGAATTCATGCTTGGACTTTAGGTTAGAGGAGATTTAGCTTAGAGTCTAATGATTTTTCTTGTCGGGGCTCTAAACCCGGGGTGACATTCTCGTCTCTTCCTACCTAGCCCCATGGGAGGTCGAGATATTGGTGTTGGAGAATCTTTAGTCCCTCGACATCAACACGTACCTACTCTTGTATTTGATCCCCCATCTAGTTTCAAGTTAGGGTTTGATTTTATAAAGGCTTCCTCTATCACATCTGAAGCATATATAGAGTTTAATCCTCTTCTAGCTTGGTCCTATTATTTACTCCATGGGTGCAATAACCACGCTTTTGTAAGTTCTATTCATAGGATCCCCATGCTTAACCCATATTTCAATTGAATTGCTTTAAACAATATATATGACATATTGTTTGAGGATTACAACTTGTGCAATATCTTAGTGTTAGAACTTAATCATGTACTAGGCCTGAACAATTATTCATTTGTCCTTGTGGACCATAAGAAAAAAATTGTGGATTGAAATTTTAATTTAGGTAGAGATAACGGAAAAATGATTTCAAGTCTGAAGGTTGGGCTTGCATTCAAGTTCAAGTCTAGACTTCCATTTGTTGTTTTTGGCTCCAAACTAGATCTACGATTGGTTCATCTCCTACACATGGATCTTTCTCTAGCGATTCACTTGAGCACAAACATGTGGCCATATCTTGACAGTCGTGAGATCATCATCAAAATACACAACCATAGTCATATCTACTACAAGTCGCCTCTTTACAAATTTACCTATATGTATGCCTTAGTTCATGGATCTCCCATTTGTTTGTGCATGTATCCTTAGATTGTCTAGTCTACCACATCTTGTATTTCTACACCTAAACATATTGATAAAGAGCACGATTTCCATTACAAAGAATATTTAGAATATACCCATATTCTAGAACACATCCTCTCTCATATTCCAATTACATCACCGAGGTGGCATACTATGTGTCGATCCCCTCACACTCTATTAATCATAGATAGATCATGTATTGTCTTAGAATCACACTTTATTCACCTTTGACCTTGGTTCTTATACCAAAAAGGCAACACCTATTGGAATACGATAAGTTTTTTGACTATGATCTACATATTTGCATTGTTCCTACTAGTAAGAGAATTATTCCATGGGTACAACAAGTGGTTTTGGTTGGCTCAAGCTCCCTCCTCCCATGCTTTTTGAATCCATGCTTAATCAAAATGTTTTATCATTTTGACATGGTCACTCTTTGTTTATTATGTACTATTTTGAGTGAATCATGTTGCATGACTTCTCTTTTGAGATAATTACACATGGATCAACATCAATACCTGATGACCCAAAGATCGCAATGAAGGGAATCATAGGAGGTGACCAAAAGAGATGTTAATGAAACCAACATGTTCTTAGAGGGAGGTCACCAAATAGTTGTGATTATGTTAACAAATTCATTTTCTTTGCACATAGGTTTTGTTTCCATCTCCACGAACGATTATCCCATAAAGGTTAGTTCGTTATTTTTGTTTTGGTCCCTTCAATTGTGATTTATATGATAGTCGGTGTCAAAAAATTATTTAAAGAGAAGATTAAAACCTCCAATCCTATATTTAATAGTTGTGAACCAATGTCTAAAGTTATCCCATTTTGATAATAGAAGTCCTAATAGGGAGAGAGCATATATCCAATCTTTTTGAACATTGATTTTTATTTGGAGGTCGCATATTTGAATGGATTTTTGTTATGAAGACACTATTGTAACCTTTGAAGAGAAAGATGCAGTTTGGTAAATAAAATATTTTCCTGGAAACTAGGTTTTGAAGGATTGTTGTAGCTAACTCTTTTTGCTTGCATCCAAGATGAAAACTACATGAGGCATGGAAACACTTATGCTTTCTGAAAGGGCGATGGAACTTGCCAACATAACTACCTTGTTATATAATAAGGTTGTTGGCATAGGGGTAGAACCAGGGTTCAACGCTTCGACAACACACCAACAAAACCCTAACTACCATCCCTTTCGACAACATCTCTGAAGTAGGCGAAGTCTCACCCGAGGTAGATGAAGGGGGGGTTACAGGACTTAGGTGTTTGTAACCAAGCCAAGACATAGATCTATGATTACAACACTTGGTAGATTACTTAAGAAGAACATGCATTCATATATTAGCCTTGTTCACATCGCAGATAAAACCCTAAGTACAGTTTGACGCAGTAATACTAAAGATCAAGCATTCTAACTATCTAGCACATAAGACTGAATTATATCTAGCATTCAATCATCAATAAAGCACTAAGCACTCATAGATATATATAACATTCATAACACTTAATGCACTAAGAAAATTCAAAGCATAAATATCATAGCACAAAGCAAACCATCAACAAAATATTTACGTGGTTCACCCCAATGTGGGCTACATCCACAAACTGCTTCTTCTTCTTTATTAGGCTTCAATCTCCTACATTCATCTACTCCTGTGCACTAAGCCACAGAGCCAAGCTTCGCACTAGATAGGTGATCTGCGCACCAAGCACCAGATCCACCTTCCCAAGATCAAGTCAAGGCACAAAGCCAACTCCTCTATCGAGCACATAGCCTTACATACACAGTTTGTTGCACTAAGAAACTCAGTACCACTTGCACTTAGCTACATACACATCACTTGTCTTTTGCACTTAGCCTCCCTCTACTTTTCTTCCCCTCTTCTACATTACATTCTTACATATTTATACTTTTACATATATTACAAAAAGGCCTAATCATGGGTAAACCCATGGGCTGACATCCCCTAAAACCTAATACAAAAACCCTAATGAACACCTTGTTGGGTCCACAAAATAAGTGAGATCCCACGATCTCAGCTCCGCCTGGGCACTCCATCTTCGACCAGCCTGTCGAAGTCCAAAAGTGGTCAAACTTGACCAATGTTTCCTCCAAACTTGGTATAGGGCCAATAGGCTCCCAACACTCACTTGTGACTCATCCCGAGTCACTCAGATATGGGTAACGCTACTTTGAAGGCCTCGAGCTTAGCTCGAGATGCCTCGACCTACTTCTTCGCCTGAGCCTCCTACTCAACAAACTACTGGATCATTTTCTCTGTTACTGGCCCTTCCAGGCTCTATTCCACTATCAAAACCACTTGGTCTAGTTGTGAACCTTGTCCTTCAATTTCTTCAAACACCGCACAGGATTCTTCATGCACCGGTTGTAGCCTCTGTGTGACCTCCATGACTCTACCCTGGATGGCAGTAATCTACTGCTGGGACGCACATTGTTCTTATGATATCTTCATTCTCTCGACCGCAATGAGTGACTTCATCTGCGCTTGAACTATAAGTTCCTGCTGCTGCACCTCCTTCAGTTGTGCTTCCAACTTCCTAAGCTCTGGATCTTTCATGAGGCATTCGTAGGTCTGCACGTTTATGTCGCTCAGTTGCTTACATTATGAGGCAAGGGCTCTGATCCTTTCGATTGCACTCTTAAAAACTTCCTCCCTTTGGTCACGCACTTCCCGCGGAGTGCTTGGTACTGCTTGAATTTGTTAGATAGCCTCAGCGAGCTTCATCACTTGAACTTTGACTGCCTCATGTTCCTCCTGTGCCAAGCTCAACATAGAACGAAGTGCTTTTCTCACCACTTCTTTGACCGCAGTTTGCTCTACAAGTAGCTGGTCCTTCTCCCTTTGTATCTTCTCTTTGTCTTCCTCGAGCATCACCCAGAACTCATCTTTCTCATTTTCATACGTGGTTACATAGTACCACAAAACTCATAGTTGCTCCAAGATCTCTTGTTTTTCTTTCTTCAGATCTTCTATAGCCTGTTCCTTTTCTTCTTGGAATCACTGAAGCCGAGCCTCTGTTGCATCTACCAGTCTTAGAAGTTGGGTTGGCTCATCCCCCAACTCTGTAGTTTTTGATGATGAAGGTGCAGTAGGGACTATGTGGCTCAATTAAATGGATCGTTGGATTTCCTTCAGTTCCTTCTTAACTCTTACATACAACTCTTCTTGCTTCGCGCCATATCTCTGAAAGAGGTCCTTAGATGCATCCTCCATTTTTCTGTGGGCTAGACCGATGTCATCCTCTATGAGTGTGACCTCCATCTGGGGCTTACTTGCATGGGTTTTCTTTCTTGCAAAGGGTTTCTGTGGAGAAACCTTCCTCTTCTTCGATGTTTCTATCTCAGTAGGGGGATCCTTCAGTGGTGTAGCTTCTCCTTCTCCTTCTTCCCCTCCTCCTTCTTGATTTACTTCATCTCCTCCTCCTCTTACGGGCGAGCCAGGTCCACTTTTGTCTGAGGCGCTATCTTCCTCATTAGTCTGTACATCCTGGAATTCATCCTTTTTCTTCTTCTTCTTCGCACTTTTCTGTCCAACGTACTCGAACCAAGTGACCAAGGGGCTTCCTATGATTTCAGGGCCAGAGAGTTCTGCATCATCAACTAGTACAAGGAACTTTGTCGGCCACTCCTTCGTGATCTCCTCCAAGTCTTCGTCAGTCAGCTTGTAATAGGATTGTAATTCCTCCTTGCTCTCATCCTTGCATGCAATGATATATATAAAATGTCGATCTACGTGGAACTTAGCTAATGGTATGTACTAGTTCAAGGTGTACGATGTCATGTGAGGGAACAATTAAATGGAAAACTTCAGTTGTTGATAGTAGGCGTGGAACACCGTGTTCAACTGCCATTGCTTGGACATGTCATTCATGTACCATAGGGTGGAGAACCTTGTGGCCAACAACTTTGATGGTTCAATCTTCGGGACGGTTGCTCCTTCCGTCATTTTCCAAGTAATAAATGCGATCAACACCAACAACCATCTGTAATGGAACTTGTATCCTTGATCTTGCGCTTCATGACAATCTTTCTCGAGCTCATTGATGAGGTAGCTTGCCCAATTCATTTGCATCCCTTCCATGCATTTCCCTGCGAGGTCCACCACGAACCCGGTGACATGCGTGGGGTGGTTCTTTTTGATGAGATTGCCAGCTATGAGTTGTCAAGCTAGGCGTACTGCACCATCCTGGATGGAGGCTACCTTGTAGCCTCGCTTTCCGTTTTCTACTTCACCGTATGCCTTCTTAATGCATTGTGCTAGGGAGAGGTCTGAATCCTTCCCTCGATAGAACTGCTGAGGGTTGGGTCCCTACATGTTCAGTCCTGTAATCAGGTGGATCAGTACCAGATCCACTATAATGCACCTGTCGAGCCATAGGTATCCTCCATGATAACACGACAAGAGGAGTTTAATGCAAGGGTTAACCTCCTGATGTCAACCAAAGTGAGGGATCTTCGTGACGTTCAGTATCATGGACTGCACGATCTCCTTTATCCAAGGATGGGAGACTATGCGAGGCTTCTTGTCAGTTGTCTTCATCAAATATCTATGGGGCGCGAGCATCATGTAGTTCTTTCTATCTCCAAGGTTGAAATCATTGTTCTTTAAGGATGAGATCTATCCCAACCGACTTCCAACTATGTGTGTCCCCTTCGAGATGTATGTGGTGATCAATGTGTATTTGAATTCATGTGGGATGCTATCACGGTTGACCGTGCCAACCAAAGGAGGGATATAATCAAGCAAGACCGACGGGATCTTCTTCACATTATCCAGATCATCGCGGTGCTTTCTTCGCTTCTCAGTAGCAGGGTTGACACGGCCTGAACGACATCTAGTCGAGGGGGAAGCCTGCACTCCCCTGGTCAACGATGCCTATATTCCTTTAGACATAGCTTTATCAGCCATAAACTTCTTCAAAACTTATTCGACGAAATTCTCTAGCTTAGTGCGCTCGGTCGACATTCTTCACAAATAGGTCGGGGTAGGTGAATGGATAGCAGGGTAGAAAAACAGACAATGATTTCTGATAACACGACTTCGACAAAAAATCACTTCTCTTCTTGTCTCAGATAATCATGGGTAGCAAAAAGTGGTCTCGACACAACGTCGAGTGGGTTAAATAAGCGAGCATCGTAATAGATTCTTCCAACAGGCAGGACTGGTTCCATCAATGCGAATCTATCCATTATGGCGTAGTATTAACTTACCAAACGCGGTCTACTCTCCCATAAATGCATTTCCTATCCGTTTTGGAGCGTCGTTCTAATGGTTGGGGTGCCTCCAATGGTCATATATCTTTTCTGAGGTGAAGTCCCATTCCACGTGGTTCTATTGTTCCAGCGAGGTTTAGAGCCTGCAAGCTTGCCTCCTGCGAAGTCTTTTCTGTAAATTCTTGTATATTTTCTAACTTGGCTATCTTCTTACTAAGCTTCCTTTCCTTCTTTCCTGTGATATGAGTCTCTCTAACTATTTTTGGATTTCTCTTTCCATTCTTATTCTTATCTTCTCCTAGCGTAGTAGATTTGCATTACTGATGTGCTCTCAAAGGGTTCAAAGGTAATACCTATGTTCTTGTTAATTCCAATGTGGGTATTCTTCTCTCTTACATGGATAGGTTCTTCAAACCTTCTTTTGTTCTTTCAACCTCGACAACTAATTCTCTTGCCTTATGTTGCTTCGACTCAACTTCTCGTTCTTCTATCAGTCGATCTATTCTTTTAGCTATGAAATCCCTAAGTTCTTGCTTTTTATTTTCTGCAACTTCTTCCTCTGCTTTCCTTCTGATCTGATCTCTCTTGATGCAAGTCTTTCCCAACAAAAGGGGAAAAGGGGCGTTGTTCTCAATAAACCTAATAACTTCAAATTCTTCTTCTATCGATGTTCCATGGATGATAATAGGTACATTAATAACTCTTCCACACATGGTTATCATCTTTCATTTAAACAAGCCTATCCTTCCTAATGAAGGTACCATAGTAGGTTTTCCCAAGATTTCCCAAGTGCTTTCTGGCATAATATTCACTTGTGTTTCCTCATCCAAGGTACAGTCTATGTCGAAGTCTCCTATTCTTGTATCTATGTGCTATTTTTCTTTCAAGATATCTGGTAAAGTGACATCTTTGTGATCATTCATTGCTTCTTTTAACTGTACTAATGTAGTCTGGACTTTCTCTGATCCTTTCTCTTTCTGATATTCTAACATTCTTTTATTCTCTTGACTCATGTTCATTTGTTCCACTTTAGTAATCATCCTTGGACAATACTCAACCTCATGACCCAAAAATTTACAACAAATACAAATAGGATCTGCACCAGGGCATCCCTTAGCAAGATGTCTGGTCTTCTACAGTTATAACATAGTGTCAATCCTCTCTTCCTCTTATAAGTTCCCCGAATTTTCTTGTACAACGCACTAGGATCACAATGTTGGACCTGCAATCTGCAAAAATTCTTTCTAGGTTCTTTCATCCACTTATTAGTCCAAAAATTCTTTCTATGCATATGAATAACATATCTTCCTTTATTTCTATCAAATTTATTCAGATCAACCCTTTCTTCTAATTGCACCCTAGCTTTCAGACTAGGATAAAACCTATCAAACATACTTAGATCCATGTTTTCGAAACAAAAGTTTCCACTTATCTTACTGTATCAAAGCATAAATCTTTAAGATCTTCCCTCTTTTCTTTAGATTGTATCTCTTTCTTAGCACAAAGTTTCACAAGTCAAGTAGAGTATTGCGCACTACAGCAGTAGATCTACACACATAGCTTCTCTTTTCTTAGTTCCCAACAATCGAAGTTTTAGGTACCGACAACGAAACCATTTGTTGGCACAGGGGAAAACCCAGGGTTCAACGCTTCGACAACGTACCAATAAAACCCTAACTACCAGCCCTCTTGGAAACACCCGCGAAGTAGGCGAATTGTCACTCGAGGTAGAGGCAGGGGGGGTTACAGGAATCAGGTTTCTTTAACCAAGCTGGGACACAGATCTATGATTACAACACTTCATAGAGTACTTAGGAACAACATGCATTAATATATTAGCCTTGTTCACATCGCAAATCAAACCCTAAGTACAGTTCGACGCAGTAATACTAAAGACCAAGAATTCTAAACATCTAGCACATAACACTGAATCAGATCTAGCATTCAATCATCAATATATCACTAATCACTCATAGATCTATCTGAAATTCATAACACTTAATGAACTAAGCAAATTCAAAGCATAAATATCATAGCACAAAAAAAACCATCAACACAAGATTTACATGGTTCACCCCAGTGTGGGGCTACGTCCACAAACTGCTTCTTCTTCTTTATTAGGCTTCAATCTCTTACATTCATCTACTCCTGTGCACTAAGCCACAGAGCCAAGCTTTGCACCAGACAGGTGATCTGCGCACCAAGCACTAGATCCACCTTCCCAAAATTAGGTCAAGGCACAAAGCCAACTCCGCTATTAAGCATAGAGCCTTACATACACAATCTGTTGCACTATGAAACTCCAAACCACTTGCACTTAGCTAGATACACATCACTTGTCTTTTGCACTTAGCCTCCCTCTACTTTTCTTCACCTCTTCTACATTACATTCTTACATATTTATACTTTTACATCTCTTATAGAAAGGCCTAATCATAGGTAAACCCATGGGACGACATCCCCTAAACCCTAATACAAAAACCCTAATGAACCCCTTGCTGGGTCCACAAAATAAGTGAGTTCCTGTGATCGCAGCTTTGCCTGGCTGCTTCATCTTCAACCAGCCTGTCGAAGTCCAAAAGTGGTCAAACCCAACCAATGTTTCCTCCAAACTTGGTCGAGGGCCAACAAAGGTTAACAATATTTATGTCAACAAGTCATCTCCTCAACACACAAAATGCACGATAGCCATTTCAATAGATCCTTGGTTAGACAATCGGATCCTTGATATAGACACATGGTTTCACTATACTCTGATTCCTAAATATAAGAAGGTTCTATTCGTCGAGTTAAATCTTACAGGGCTTACCAAACTATTGGTTGCAAAGCTTGTGGAAAATCAAAATCTAATTAACACTTGGAATGGACTTGTGGAAGCCCTTAATATCGCATTTTATCCTTCCAACTATAAACAATATATGAACATCTAGTGGCTTTTCTTATGTCAAGGGTTCAACATGCGTATGCAATAATACATACACCAATTCAACCAGTTGCAAATACTCTCAGTATTACTGATTCATTCGACAATCTTCTCCTCAAGTTTAAAAGTGGACCATAGTAACATTTTTATTGAGAGTTGAAGTATGTGGAAATCATCACCCTTTATACCATATACAATCAAACATAGTTGGCCTAACATAAGTTTTTATATCATCAAAGAATTCAACATCATTCTTCCTCCTCCAATGTTTTTGGATATGTACCTTTAAATCATGCACCTCCTAGTTCTACAAAGTCGTCATCTTTTTTGCAATCTTCTTTTTCTACGAATTTTTATGAGTGTTGTAAGAAAAAAAGAGATGATAAGTCTGAATGTTTCAAATTGGAAAATAAAAATTTGATTATAAAGTCTCCTAATGAGGAAGAACATGATGTTCCCATTGAGGTCTCTAGTGAAGACATAACTTATAAAGAGTTAATGGGGATCAATAAAGTCACCTTTCTATAGTACTCTACTCCCCCAAAAGATCGATATAGTATATTCATGACACATGAGCATATATCTCCCATGATTTCTCCATTACCTATATCTTCAAGAATGGCTCACAAGATAATTTTATTTTCAAATCCATCATCGATAAACTACACTTTCCAATGGACCCTCATTCTTATCCTTATGGACTTGGATAGAAAGATCAAGGTTCCTCTTCTTGGAACATGCACACATGCATTGTTTCATTTTCTTTTGATCCTAAATTTGTGGATAAAGTTACTTGTGATGTGACCGATATGGATAGTTGTGGTCTATTCTTCGATAACATTATTAGTATGATCAACAGGCACAATATGATGCATTAAACAACACTTACCTATTTCATAAAGATAATATCAAATATCTTATCCATAGAACACTTGAACTACCACAATATGTTGATCCTAGAGTTAAAAAGGAATCTTTAACTTTTATCTAGTAGCCCTATCCATAACATATTNATCAACATGCACAATATGATGCATTAAACAACACTTACCTATTTCATAAAGATAATATCAAATATCTTATCCATAGAACACTTGAACTACCACAATATGTTGATCCTAGAGTTAAAAAGGAATCTTTAACTTTTATCTAGTAGCCCTATCCATAACATATTTATGTTCTAGATTAGTAGTCCCAAGTTCATTCAACAATTTTAGAGGACTCTTGTACACCTCCTCCTTTAGCATTTTCTTTTCTCTCTCATTGGCCTTAGTTTCCTCGAGATGCTACCTTAGGAGGACAATTTAAAAACTTTTGAGTATCTCACCTATTGCAAAGTTCTCTACTCACTTGGAATTTTATATTTGGTGGCCTCTTCTCACTGGTTCACAACCTAGTTTGACATCAATCATCACTTGAAGCTTCCCTCTAGGTTCATAATGCTTTTCCCCATGATCTTTCAAACCAATTAAGAATCAATAATGTTTTCAACAAGTATCATGAAACAACATTGGACACATAGTTCCTAATCAATCATCTTGCAAATATTGTTCCATATTTTTAGCTTTCACTCATTGCAAATCAAATTTTTGATAGGAATACTCACTAGACTCATCAGGGATCCATCACTTTCTACCTTGTTTCTAAACAAGGTCATCTACTGCATTAGGCTCATTGGGTTTCTCAGCACCAAATCATTGGAGGATAATGATTCCATTGTTGGGAGGAATGATAAGGATTATTAATGCTTAGCATATAATAGGATTCTTAGTTCATATTTCTCTCGCATTTTTATTTGTGTTGTGTGCATGTGTGATGACCCACTAGGTCTATAGCCACAATATGGAATCCTTTTAAATGATATGTTTCTCATCATACCCACAATGGGGTGTCCAAGGATCTCCACAAAATCACTCTCTCAGTCTTATCTATAAGTATAAAGTTATAAGAACTATGTTGCAACTTCAAGCTCGAGCTGCATTTGATTTCCTTATATGAACCCAAATCCCTTCTTTACCAGAGTTCTTCTATAACTACCAGATTCTACAAGTGATCTTGTGCCTTTGACAATTTCATAGAAACTTCTACTTTACATTCGTGCAGAATCTCATGCTTCACATACGTTCACCGATCTCATCTCTAGCTACAATCGTAGCCTTTTCCTTCATAAAACCCTCATGTTGTGACCAAGAGCTCATACAATGACATGGGTCCTTAAGTCTCAAGCCCCTTACTTCTAATAGAACCTCGACCTATAATATCAAGCTTTGATAAACATGCAAAGGCTCATTCTAGCCCAAAGGTATCTCACAATCACCCATGTGACTTGCAGCCATGACCGAACGTTAAACCAAATGGAACCTACCCTAGTGGTTTACCACTTGCAAATGGTGATTTCCCCCTTCAATGTAGCGAGGTTTCGATAGGTGGTTTCCAAACCATTTATGTGGTGTGCATTATAACTCCTCTGGATTCCATGTGTCCCTTAGTGTTTTTCACAATACCACTAATGTGGGGTACATTTCCATTAATCCTCGAGAAACTTTGAGGTGTGCTATCAATGTGGATTGTTTATCCTTCATTGATCAATGATCAATGTTCATCCTCAATCGGGTGGTTCTCACACACGGAATTCAATCCAACGGTAAACATTTATCCCCAGACTCCTTTATCTTCCATTTGTATCATACTACTAATGTTGATTCGAGCCGAGTCACTCCGATGGTTTGAGTTTATGAACTATGATGAACTCCAAACGTTCTAAAATTTCTCCCTTTCAGACTCCAAATTACCTCGATGGGTTGCTCCATTTAAACATTGCCACACATCTACTTCTGATCTTTTGATCTAAGCTACTCTGAAACAATATTCACCGTTGATCTTCTTTAACCTTTCCAATGCCTCTTTACATATCCACCATTGATATTCTACCTTGATCAATCCTTGTCGTTGATATGACTATCTTATGTCGGAGTGTCCTTCAACTATTGTACTTCAATGGACGGTTAGATTTTCTTCCTGATATTCCTTGATGGATGGTATCAATCTTCCATTGATATATTCACTTTTCACAATATTTTCCACTATAGATCTTAGTCATCAACTGTTATCCCGATGGACGATTAGATTTCTCCCTCGGAGTATTGTGTCGGAGTTAAGGTTTGAAAGGGAACTCCGACAAGAGGGTCTAAAACACACACTTCCTTTATTTCGGGGTCCGATTGTTGATTAACGTGAGTCGACAATATGATCTAAATCAAATCCCAAATCTAATTTCAACCATTTAGGATAAACACACAAACAAATCCTTAGTGCTTATAATTTATGGCCATGATCACTCCTTCATCACAATCCAACAACCATTGTTCATCCTCACCTGCAAGGGTTATTCAAACTCTTTTTTCTTCGATTTTGCTGCAATTCATTATCACTCGACCTAGATTTTTCATCACATTTGGATCATTGATCATCCAATGATCGATGATGAAGGGTTACGATCTCTCATTCTCCAATATAACAATTTTGATACAATTTAAACTCCAAAACCTACAACATCACTATGAAGAGAATACATTCAAAGGAATATTCAATCTCACATTGTCACATAGAGTCATAAACCACACAAAAGTATATTAAATCAATCATTGTACACAAAATTACAGTCATAATTTCTCTCTTCTCGATCTCATAGTTTGGGCTTCTATCCTTTGGCTCGATTTTCAGTAATCAACCTCTTCTCAACACATTGGCATGATTCTCTATTCAATTGGCCACACTGCCATACATGCTGAAAGTCTTACAAATAAGGGAAATTATCTGAATTAGTTCAAATCCTATTCAAACTCCATGAAATCTGCAAACTATCTCTAGGATCTCCCAGATCCACAATATCCTCAATTGTCTCCCTAAATTTCACAATTCTTGAGATCTTCCCAATAAGGAAGATTCGATTACATTCACACAAATTTCTATTCAACAAACCCTATCCTATGGAATTCTTCTAGAACTCAATTAAAACGTAAGAATTACAATAATTCAAAAGACCCCCTAGGTCTAGTTAAACTAGGTTGTTTTAAAGGAAAAAATGCTCATGCATCATACTCTCAGGGTTAAAATCATCCATGATCTCTTGATCATGAGTCTTCATTTGTTTATGTCCTCCTGGATCCCAAACCTTATGTTGTTGCTTTCTTTCCTTGTTGCCTTGTTGTTGCCTTGTTGTTGTCTATAACCTTCTAGGATCCCATACTTTACTCTATTGCTTTCCAATCACCCAACTGATGTAATATTTTTTAGCCAACTGCAATTTGTTTCTAATTGCCTCTTTCATCCCATGGTATCCCCATCTAGACTTATTCATCATCAGCTCCCACAATTTATCAATCTCAAATGTCTAGATCTTCCTTTTGTTGGATTTGTCCTTCATATGGACTCCATATATTTGTTTTCAACCCCTTGTCCTATATTCCTTTTATGTTCTCAGGTCCATGGGAATACTCTTCAAACTCTGCATTGTTCTGTTGTAGCAAAAATCCACCTTCTTTAGACAACTCTACATCCTTTGGTTGCCTATAATTCACATACTTAGATAAAGAATTAGTTTGAAAAATCAATAACTTCTCCTCTTCTTTTATTCATGCCTCGAATTCTTCCCTCAAATCAGGTATCATTGAAGACTTTGTTTCTGCAACAACTATGAAATTTTCATCAATCTTTGGATTAATCAACCACTCTTCCAACAATCACAATTCTTCATCATAATATGCCAACAATGTATCTGAACATTTATTTTCACCTCCCTCATTATCTTTGTGGTTGTCTTCATAACCTGGATACATACACCAATGAAACGTGTTAAATCCATGAGATTCTTAGGTCTCATCTGGAATCATGTCCTTTTGTTGGTTTGAGCATCGCATCAGACTTTCATCCTGAACATTTTTTTCTTCATCATTTCATTTAAAATTTGTGTATAGTCTTCACCCTGACTATTTCCATGAGATGACAATACCTCATCTTCCTTCATAACACAATTATAGTTATGTTCTACTTCCATGCCTTTAGAAAGCATACCTTCACCTTCAACAATCTTTATGATAGTTCTAGATGATTGTCCAACTTCATCCTTTGCACAACCTATAAACACACACAAATCATTAGTTTTAAAAATATAAAACCCCATGGCCTCAATTAATTCCTCTGACATCATTTCCACATGTTGACGTGAACTTTCCCGACATTTCATGAGACTCTCAACATGTCCCACATCAACATCTTCACCATATTCCTCTCCAAGGAATCCTCCTTGCTTTGGTTCACAAAAGTGAACTTCCTCTTATGTCACTGACCTTTGTATAAACTCAGTTGCTTTGAGTTTTATTCCTTCATCTAAGCACTCAACCTGTGCTTCAAGATTTGTCTCATCTTCCTTGCAAATAATTTCATTATAGGCCAATTGAACTTATTCTTCACATTCTAACTCCATCTTTGGTCTTCCTCAATATCTTGTAGAAACTCCAAAATTATGTTGAGTCTCTCCTTTATCTCATAAAACTCTTTGTCAAACTCTTCTTGATTCATCTTCTTTCTACCAATTGCTTTGGCATCCTCTTGATGTGGCTTCTCTATGAACCTTTGACATGACCATCAATAATCATCTCCATATCCCCCTTATGAACTTCTCCTAGTCCATTGTGAGTTGCATCAAGCCTCTGTAGGAAGTCTCCTCTACCTGCTACATGTTAATTAACACCAACAATGTTAATTAAAATCCAGAGATTAATCATAAAACATTTTACTAGTACCTAGAAGATCTTTCATGCGATCTTGTCTCCTCAACATCCTCTCCCAATTCTGCTTCTTGGTCTAAATGGATTCAATTATCTAGAAATTTACTAAGGAATTTATATATCCAATTCATTTTTCTACTTGTCTGCACAATTATGCTCAACCTCTCTTCAACAATTATAGAGAAATTTTTTGCTCTGATACAAAAAATGAACTATGTTCATTTAAGGTATTCCATTTACGAAATTAAATGCACAGGAAAATTTAAGTTTCCGTCTCTTATACCAAAAATAATGACCCACCAAGTCTATACCCACAATATGGAAGCCTTTTAAATGATTTGTTTCTTATCAAACCCATAATAGGGTGTCTAGGGATCTCCACAAAAGCACTCTCTCAGTCTTCTCTACAAGTACAGGGTTATAATAACCTTTTTGCAAATTCAAGCTCGAGTTTCATTCTATTTCCTTATACGGGCCCAAATCCCTTCTTTACTAGAGTTCTTCTACAACTACCAGATTCTACAAGTGATCTCGTTCCTTTGAGAAGTTCATAGGAACTTCTACTTTACATTCGTGCAGACTCTCACGCTTCACATACATTCACTGATCTCAACTCTAGCTACAGTCGTAGCTTTTTCCTTCATAAAACCCTGGTGTCGTGGCCAAGAGTTCATACAATGACACGGGTGCTTAAGTCTCAAGCCCCTTCCTTCTAATAAAACCTCAACCTATAAACTCAGGCTTTGATAAACACACAAAGGCTCAGTCTAGCCCAAAGGTATCTCACAGTCACCCATGTGACATGCGTCCATGACCAAGCACTAAAGCAAATGGCGCTTACCTTGGTAGTTTACCACTTGCAAAAGGTAGTTTCCTCCTTAATTGTAGCAGGGTGTCCAGAGGTGGTTTCCAACCCATTTTCATGGTGTGCATTATAACTCCTCCAAATTCTAGGTGTCCCTTAGTGGTTTTCACGATACCACTAATGCAAGGTACCTTTCCATTAATCCTTGAGAATCTTTGAGGTGTGTTATCAATGTGGATCGTTGATCCTTCATTGATCAACTATCAACAATCATCCTCTATGCAGTGGTTCCTGCACACGAAATTTGATCCAACGGTCAGCATTTATCCTCAGAATCCTTTATCTTCCATTTGTATCAGAGTAATAACATTTCTCTGGGTTGATTCACTCCAATGGTTGGAGTTTGTGAACTCCGATAAACTCCAAATGTTCCAAACTTTCTCCCTTTTAGACTCTAAATTACCTCGATGGACTGATCCACTTAAACATCACCACACATCTGCTTTTGATCTGTCGATCTAAGTTACTACAAAAAAATCCTCACCGTTGATCTTCTTTAACCTTTCCAATGCCTGTTTACAGATCCACCATTGATCTGCTACCTTGATCAATCCTTGCCGTTGATAGGACTGTCTTCTATCAAAGTATGCTCCAGCTATTGTACTCTGATAGACTGTTAGAGTTTCTTCCTGATATTCCCTGATGGACGGTCTTGATCTTCCACCAATATATTCACTGTTCACAATCTTTGCCACTTTATATCTTAGTCGTTGGCTATCCCGATGGATAGTTAGATTTATCCCTTGGAGTATTGCGTCGGAGTTAAGGCTTGAAAGGGAAATCTGACAAGAGGGTCTGAAACACACACATCCTTTATTTAGGGGTTCGATGGTTGATTAACGTAAGCCATCGATCTAATTTAGATCAAATCCCAAATGTAATCTTGATCGTTCAGGCTAAACACACAAACAAAGTCTTGGCGCTTATAATTTACGACCACGATCACTCCTTCATCACAATGCAACGACCATTGTTCATCCTCACCTGCAAGGGTTATTCAAACTCTGTTTTCTTCTATTTTGCTGCAATTCATTATCACTCGGCCCAAATTTGTCATCACATTTGGATCATTGATCGTCTAATGATCGATGATCAAGGATTACGATCTTTCATTCTCCAATATAAGAGTTTTGATACAATTTAAACTCCAAAACCTACAACATCACTTTGAAAAGAATACAATCAAAGGAATATTCAATCTCACGCATTCACTAAGAGCCATAAACCACACAAAATTCTATTAAATCAATCATTGACATAAAATTAGAGTCAGGACTTCTCTCTACCCGATCTCATATTTTGGGTTTCTCTCCTTTGGTTCGATTTTCAGTAATCAACCTCTTCTCAACACATTGGACTAATTCTCTATTCAACTGGCCATGCCCTCATACATGCTTAAAGGCTTACAAATAAGGGAAAGGATCCAAATTAGGTCAGGCCATATTCGAACTCCCTGAAATCTACAAACTATCTCTAAGATCTCCCAGATCCACAATATCCTCAACTATCTCCCCAAATTTTGCAATTCTCGAGATCTTCTCAATAAGGCAGATTCGATTACATTCACATAAATTTCAATTCAACAAACTCTATCCTATGGAATTCTTCTAGAACTCAATTAAAACATAGGAATTACAATAATACAAAAGACCCCCTAGGTCTAGTCAAGCTAGGTTGTTTTGGAGGCAAAAATGGTCCTGCATCATTCTACCTTGTTGCTAAACAAGGTCAGCTACCACATCAGGCTCATTGAGTTTGTCAGCACCAAAACATTGGAGGCTAATGCTTCCATTATTGGGAGGAATGATAAGGATTATTAATGCTTAACATATAATAGGATTCTTAGTTCATATTTCTATCACATTTTTATTTGTGTTGTGTGCATGTAAGAGATTGTTATTTGTTGTGGTGATGCCTTTTTGGTTTCATATTCTCATGGATAAATGAGATATTGTCTCCAACAAGTTTTATTATTATTTAGTTTATATTTCTTAGGATCTTGTTGAGCTTTTCTCTCCTATCTTCTTGAGGTATTTCTCTTGATGTGAAGTTATAAAAGTTTATGTTTTGTTCAATCAAAATTAGTCTAAAGGTTTTATTTCACACTTATTTGTGTAGAATTCTACTTTTGAGTGGATTTATTCCACAACCTATGCGTCCATCTAAGAGAACTGCCTTAAAAAAAATCCCATAACATGTCATACACCTTGAAGCATGCATGTTTGGGACTAGATAATTATAGACCCTACGTTGGGAATAGCTAATATAAATGATTACACAACTACAATGCCCAAGATTTCTCTTCACTCTTCATGCAACAAACATAAAATGTCCAGACTTGCATGTAGTTATGCACAAGGACATGCCTTATGACCCAATGCTTCACTGACACTAGTGTAATCAAAATATCATTGACTAATCTCACACTATAGTTGCATACATGCATAAAATATTTTGAATCTTCCATGAGGAGATGTTTCAAAAAATAATGCACGCAATTGATTATTGGTATAGGTACACAATATATAATAATGAAAGTGCCTCTACAAAACCCATAATATTTATTCTTTGTTATAATCATTTCACATTCCTTTTGTAGGTATGAATGACAATGTCAAGGATTTGCACAAATGCATGGTATTATATGGATCGATGGTGCTCCAAACATCAAAACATTGAATCGGAAAGAAGCAAAGAAACTGAATGACACAAAGAGTTTCCTTGATAAATATGTTACAACCTGGAATCCTAGAGAAATCCATGACACACATGTAAATAAGCATCAATTCATTGAAGATGACCCTTTTTCCTAGATATAAAAGAGATGTTTTCATCCAATCCACTTGAGGACTATGAGAAAATCTTATATCATGTACAAAGACATACGAAGTGCAATGATATCTCATGTCTACATATAAAATGGGTTACCCTTGAATGAAAGTATAAATTCTCTTGGAAAGTACAATTGGACTTGTCACTCTACATTGATGAAAATGGCCAAAAGACATATCATCCGACATGCAATGATGAGAAACTAAACATCCATAATCCTAACATACTTTAGACATGGTGAGCAAATGTGGATTGCCAACCAATGCTCTCTTGTAATGTTGCGTTGAAATAAACTGCCAAATAGTCTTCCAAAGTGAAGGGAAGATCAAAGACCTATCCCCATGTGTTTACCAAACTAATAGCTACAGAACATCCAAAATACCATGCTTATATGACTACCATCATTTTCACTCAAAATAAATTATAGACTGAGACATTAGTGCCCAAGAAACTTACCATATTCTACAAAATTGTCGATTCTCACTTGCAAACGTTCCTTCACCAAGTTAAATGTTGGCCACGAAATATTTCACCAAGCCTCTCATGACTGAAATGATTTATTATCTAAGTCCAATTTCAACAATTCCTATGTGATCTCACAAAACACTAGACATATAATTGGGAATTAAAATATGAAAAATGGAAGAATTGAACCATCCCTGCATTTGTCCATGTATGGTCACTTTTTATTACAATTCCAACCAAAGATTCCAATGCCTTTGCTAACTTCTATTGCAATGAATTTATTTTATACAAAACACTTGATTCCTTCTCTAAATACATAGGGCTTCTAAAAGAAGGCATTTTTTCCAACTAAGAGAGCATAAGAAATAATTAGTATGCATAGCATGTTGATTACATCCCTATGCCCACTCCCAATGAAGAAACATCTGAAGATTAGGATAGCCATAATAAAATACATTACAACATGGAGATGAATGAATTTCAAGATTTGTCGAGATGGGTCCCTACAAAAAATATCGAATTTATTATGCTTAAGATGTTGTGCCTCTGAGATTTTGATGTTAAATACACATGGAGTTGGCAAGAAGTATCAAAAGATACATTGGACACTACACTAGACTTCATCGACTACAATCAAAGACATGGGGAAATAATATAAGAAAGTAATCTCGTACATCCTTCCACAAATACATTATCTCAAAATCAACAACTTGCATTTGACATGGTCCTACAACATTTACAAGTAAGAGGAACAAAACATCCATTGAATATGATCATGTAAGGAACTACATACACAAGTAAATCATGCCTTCTAAGCAACACCAAAGAAGAACTACCTTCTCAAGCAACCTATATCCATATCCCAGTACTACCCCTTACACCTACATGAGTTGCATCATTTAACATGCAGGAAACCACAATCCATGTAGGGCTTATGATTCCTATAAAATACATGAAGCCTATACATGGTTAGGCCTTGATAATGTTCCAAGAAGAGATGAATCAAATTTAGTACATTCTAATTGATGAGATGCTCTTCAAAGGACCTAAATTTTATTTGTAGATTGAGAGTCATTTTCATGAGTACTTTCCAAAATTTAAAATAAGATAAAAAGCATTGCTCATTCAGCCATCGATCAATAATTCTTGTTAAATACCTAGGCCAATTTCCACTAGTAATGGACAAACCTCTATATGCAGGATCAACTCCATAAAAGTATTTATGAACAACCTTTAACATTGTAATCAATTTAGAAACATTCTTTCGACAAAAGGGAATTGGTGGCACCCAAGAACATTTACAATAGATGTTAACAAACATTCCAATGCTATGTTGATAATAGATTTTTGGAACCTCCTTTAATCTAAGACTAACATATTCTTGTCAATATAAGAGCATACAAAATTTTACACATAAATACACTTTGCAATAAACATTTTTTCCAACAATCAAACAAGTTGATGCTCCAAACATTTAATATGTGAATCACACAAAGTGTCATAGAATTCATTAATAGTGCATAATCACAATAGGAGTAGGACCACCAATTGGAAAGATATATAATATTATGTGTAGGGAAATGACTAGTTATGATATCCTACAATTTGTGGGTCCAAGTAGGATTAGTAAATGGAGATCTCACAATGGTCATGTGAATTGCATACACACCTAGATCTATCCCTCCAAAATTTTTAGCATATGTTGATGTCGAATTCGATAAATACATTGGCCCTCTGACACAATAGAAGGACCCTGTAGAAATTATAACACCTATAGGACCATGCTCTACCTTCTGAATGCACAACGGAATTCATTTCTTGAACATTTAACATAAATTTCATTTACTTTTATTTTAAGACAAAAATAGAATAATTTGATTACAACCACAAGAACACAAACATTCTATGAATCCTTGCCTTGATCATTTATTTCATAAATCCTCTTTTTAAAATGTGGTTAATAGATACAATCCTTCATCTTCTGATGCAGTATTTTCTCGATCCAATTTGCTATGGCAATCTGGACCACTTCAATCGGCCCTGGTGAATCTTGATTCACTTATTCACTAAAATGATCAACCCCTTCAACTCCTATCTTCTCCCTTTTTATCCCTTTTAATTAAAGGAATTAATAAAGTAAAATTCTTTTATTAATTAGTTGAATTTAATTTAATGAAATGATAAAGTTATTAGCATTAGTGAATTAAATCTTAGCCATTGATCTCAAGTGAGGTGAGATTTAATCTCAACCATCAATCACTTTGGAGACATTATAAAATCAAGGCTAGGGTAAAGGTGGAGACACTTTCATTATAAGAAGAGAAAAAAGAAGGACCTTTGTTCAAGGATATCTTGTATAGGTGGAGAAGGACTTTCATCTAGAAATTAGTATAGGTCAGGGAGAAGAGAGAACAGGGGCAACCGCAAGAAGATCTAGCAGATCAGAGCCAAAGCAGCAAGAACATAGTTGTACACATTGTAGATGTCTTTCAGGGTGCGTGTGTATGTGGGATACATTGCAGAAAAGTGTGGACATACGTGGGCTATAGTGCAGGAAGGTGTGTGCAAGTCTAGGAAAGTGATTGTACGGGACCATACAACCAAGGACAAGTTGTTAGGGTTTGCAGGTGTCATCTATAGTTTTGTGCATTTATTTGTGGGTCATTTTCCCTATAAGGGAGCCCTTGTAAGATCTAATATTATTCTAATGATAAGATGATTTGAAGGGCATAAATATTTGTGCGTTTGGAATTGGTTTCCTTGCTTCCACTAATTATTTTCTTTGATTATTCCAGCAAGTGTATTTTGTTTTGTGAGCTGCTAATTCGATTTACATCAAGGAAATCACCAGTAAACAATTTATCTAGGGTCGATATTAGAAAATCAACATGGTATCATAGATTTCACTCTGAGAGGGAGCTAGATTTCATATCCATAACTGTTATGACCCAAAGGGGGAATATATTGGGCTAAATGTATATGATATGACCCCAATGGGGGGAATATATGGGGCTAACTGTACATATAATGTGCAAATATATATGTAATAGGGTCAACTTAATAGTAAAGGGGGCTCATGTGTAGGTGTGAATAGGTATATATAGAGATCATGTATTCGTTATTGTGGACATGTGAATTGTGATGCATGAATCTATTTGGTTATGTGGAGGAGGTTCTATTCTTTAAGGAATTATTGCATAAATTATCTATCTTGGAGTTGTGCTTCACGCTCACATTTTGTACATGGTGTGTACTTCTATTCTGTTATGATGTTTTAAGCATTTGGATCATTACATTTGGTACCAGAGCATTGATCCCATGGTTTTGCTTCCTTAAGCAAGTCATCTTGGAATTTTTTCTATAACGTTTTTTTGGGGCAACTTCAGACAAAGAAACTTGGAGGATATTTAGAAGACATTTTAGAGTACTATAGGCCAAAATTTCAGACTCAGAAAGGATGAAATTTCAGAAATAAATCAAAAGGAAGGTCTACCAAAAGGACATACTCCAAATCAGGGTTTCAAATGTATGTTCACTTAAATTATCATAACTTTTGATTGGGATGTTTGATTGAGCTAATTCAAAAGCCATTGGAAAGAGAAAACATGGAATATTGTATTGGAATAAGGATTATAACTAATTGAGATCATTATCCTTAATATACTAAGGTTGGAAGTTGAGGATTGTGGTTAGACCTAACTTGAGAATCAATGGAAATACCTAAATTTACAAGAGATGAAGATAAAGATGAAATCAATCCTGTGGAATGGTTGAGGATGGTAAAATAACATTGTAAGACTCCTTTTTGGGAAATACTTAAGTTTGATGATGAAGCTTTCAAATGGTGGTATAGCCTTGATGAAGGTACTGAAATCTCCCTCTCATGGGAAAATTTTGAAAAATTGTTCTCAAATAAATGGATCAAGGATAAAAAAAATTGAGGAGATGCATAAAATTCAAGTGGAACTAAAGGAATCAAAAGAAAATGTATCCAAGATGAAAAAGGATAATGAAGAGCTAAGAAAATATTTTACAAAGAAACATGATGAGTTCATTAAGATGTAATCCCTTAATGAATCACTCATTAAGGAGGTTAAGAACTTAAAGAAAGAAAATATTAGCAAAGGAAAGTTGGAAAAGGATGGGTCAAGGGAAGATTTGAAAAATAAAGATGAAGATATATGTAGATTATGAAACCATAACAAAAAAATACTGGATGAGTTTAAAAGATTTAAAGAAGAAATGAAGAATTATCAAAATCAAGAAAAAATGAGGATATTGGATGAAGAATCTACTAAAAGACTTGAAGGGGAAATTTGCGAGAAGGTTGAGGAATCCCTAAATAATGATGAGGTAAAATTAGAAATGCATTCAAGAATTGAATAAGGACATCAAAATTTGATAGAATGGGTCACATTGTAGCTTCAAAAGGAAAAAGAAGACAAGATTCAAGAACATCACCAGAAGATACTTGAAGAAGTTGAACTTAATCTAGAGGAGGTTGTTGGATTACTGAGAGGGGGGGGGGGGGTGAATCAGTAATCACGTAATTATAATCCTTTTTCTTCAAATGTTATATCAATGTAGAATTATTATCCAATAATGAGCAATAATAAATAAACAATCACACACATACACAGTACACCAGTGTTTTACGTGGAAACCCAAATTGGGAGAAAACCACAAAATTCTTTTTCTTATATGTCTTGAAGAATTACATTCATTGGAAGCACCAACTTCCTTTGTTTTCCAGCTGCATCTGGAAGGAGACTCCAACCCCCTAGTTTCTCAGGCTACAACCTGAGGGAAACTCCAACTCCCCAAATCTCTGGCTACAACCAGAAGGAGGCTACAACCCCCAATGTTCTCCGGCTACAACTGGAAGGTGGCTACAACCACCTGTCCTTGCCCCGTCCTGCCACCCTGAAGTAGAAGTAGAATGATGGAACCATTGTCACACTATCACTGTGATATATACCGATGTAAACCTGTACCAATAAATCTAAACCATGCATCAACCTGTACCTCAACCTGTAATCAACCTGTACCATAAACAAGTGCATCAACCATGCATCAACCTGTACCTCAACCTGTAATCAACTTGTACCATAAACAAGTGCATCAACCATGCACCAACCTATAATCAACCTGTACCATAAACAAGTGCATCCAACCATGTACCAAGTATGTACCAATAATGTGTCAACTACTCATCAACTATGACTCACCAATATGTACCAACATCATCAACTATACACCTCATGTATGTGTCAACTCATCAACTACCTGTCTCAACCATGTACTCAACATGTACCTCAACCAAAAGTCCTCATCAATTTCATCATCCAAATCTGATTTGTAGCTTTGTAATAGACCTGGTGTATATGATAACATTCCTACAAACCTTCCTTAACTTTAAAAACAAGAGACTAGCATTTTCATCAAACTTTTCTTTAGTCTCACATGCCTAGTTTTGGATTAGTCAACAACCCTAACTTGAAGTAATCATAACTTTGAACCTGTAATGTATAAAGATCTGAAACTGATA
>JASDQU010881892.1:25299-37207 GCA_032191745.1 Picea mariana
GGGGGGTGTTGGAGCATAATCCCAACTTAAATTAGTTTATACCTAGATTATACTCCTATATATTGGTTAATACATTCATTTACACTTTATTTCACATAATTTTTCCACATAGAGAAGAAATGCGCCTCATCCCTAGATTTTAGGGAAAACTGCTAATTTTAGATCAAGACTCAACTCCTGGTTCTTGATTTTCTTGATTTTTCTTGATTTATCCTTGATTTATTCCAAATCCCCCATGAAAAACTCATCTATTATTGGGGAATTCACACCTTCTCTTTGAGTGAGAGATTTATTCCTTAATTAATGATTTTTGTTGTTACTATTATTAGTAACTACTATTTCGGGTCAGTTAAGTGAGTTGGAACTGCTTCTCTTGTCAGTTAAGTGAGCTTACGTGAGATAATGCGCATCACTTAACTCTTGTGGACATTAATGAGTGTGTGACATGTATCTTTAGTGGTCTAGGTCGAACTATGTGGTCTCCCTTAGCTTATGACACCTATTTTAGCTATTTCTAGCTTTTTTTGACTATAATTTCTATGTTGAAAATTCTATATATTCACCTCCTCTCTTATTTTTGAGGATGGTTGCTCATGTATATTCATTTTTTATTAATATAATTCTCTGATTTATGGAGAAAAAAATTTCTCTCATCTCTTGAATATCATCAAATTGCATGTGTTCAATTTAACTAGAATTCTAGATCTATCGGGGTTTCTGCAGGAATTCTACAATTACTTGGTTTCATCACATGTGAAGCCTTTAATTGCAAAGCTTTGAGGAAATTTTTTTTGAAGGAGCGTATTATGTTATGACCCAAAGGGGAAATATATAGGGTTAAATGTATATGATATGACCCCAAGGGGGGCCATATATGTGGCTAAATGTACAAGTAATGTGTAAATATATATGTAATAGGGTCCAACTAATAGTAAAGTGGTCTCATGTGTAGGTGTGAATAGGTATACACAAAGATCATGTATTCATTATTGTGGACATGCAAATTCTGATGTATGAATGTATTTGATTATGTTTTCCTATTTTCTAGGAGTTATTGTGTAACTTATCTATCTTTGAGTTTTGCTCCACAATGACATTCAATACATGGTGTGTAATTTTATTCTATTATGATATTTTAAGCATTTGGATCATTACAACAATAGTTTGTAACAGATCTATCAGATCTGCAAGGAGATCTCTGCAGATCTTTAAACCAACAATCAGAAATCGATGGATAAATTTCAGGGAAACAACCATACAGAAGTAGAACTTGGTTTTGTAGTCATACATGGCTAGCAATAGAGTACATCACGTACATATGTAGGCAATGGAAGAGAACAATGCATACATACACACTTTATAGGTCTTACATGGCACATACAAGTCCGTACAATGGAAATTTTAGCAGCAGGTTATTTCCTCAACAGATTCTCAAATCTAAGGGATGGAAACAAGTATGAGAGTTGAAGACAAATTGGATGGAGCATCCAACTTCCTATCTTGGAAAACAAGAATTACTTTGATTTCGAAGGAATGTGAATTTTGGGAGATTATAGAAAAGGTTGTTCCTGCACTGACATATTTGCAAACATTGACAGTCCACAAGAAGAAGGAGATTAAATCCTAGCAGGTAATCTTGGATGCAGTCAAGAATCATTTGATTCCTAGCTTATCCGAGAAGAAGACGACTAAGGAAATGTTTGTTGCCCTGGAAGTTTTTTTCCATAGCAATAACTTGAACAAGAAGATGATCTTGAGAAATAAACTCAGATCTGTATAGATGTCTAGATCTGAAAATATTACCAGCAACTTCATGAGGATCACTCAGGTACGTGATCAATTTGTAACTATTGGGGAGAAAGTGGATGATGTAGAAATTGTAAATGTGGGATTGAATGGTTTCCCAAAGTCTTGGGAACCATTTGTCAAGGGAGTCTACACTCGGGAAAATATTCTAGATTGGAGAAGTCAGTGGGATGATTGTATCCAAGAAGAGACTTGGGAGTAGTCTAAAGTCAACAATCAAGGAGGTAGTGATGAGAACCTATCCCTTGTTAGTAAGACAAGGAAGGGAAAATGAAAGGTTCTCAACAAGAAGGGTAATAGTGATGGAGTTACATCATGTTGGAGAAGAAGAAGTACTTGAGTAAAATCAAGTGTTTTGCATGCCACAAGAATGGTCATTATGCATCTTAGTGTCTGAAGAAGAAGAAAGGAAGAGGAAAACCGTACAAGGTAGCATCATCTACAGAAACTCAGTTGGATGAGTTTGTCGTGAAGTTCGATAGGGATTTATCACTAGTTTCTTACCTTTCTACCAACACAATCACGAGGAGTGTATGGTACTTGGACAGTGGTGCATCTCATTAGATGACAAAAGCACAAAATTTATTCATTATTTTGACGGAGAAGGACTCATAGATCCATGTGGAGCTTGGTGATGATGCCCCAAGTATGAAGTGAAGGGTGGGGTAACTATTTTCTTCTAAGTTGAGTCAAGAGGTTCGTTTGATGCCCAGGTTGTGCTTTATGTACCGGGTGTTGATGGGCCCAAAAGACTTGTTCAAGAAGTTAATGGAAAATGCTCGATGGCAGGTCCAAATTAGACCCACTCTCATTTGGGATAGTGTTTTCGACCAGAATATTGGCTCGGTTTCCACTTTAAAATTATCTCAATATGAATATGAGAATAGAATGTTCTCAGATGAATTAAAATTATAAGAAAACTAAATTAAACTAAAATCACTATTCACTATTCTAAGATGCATTCCTAATTTATTCTATCATATCCTGATCAAGAGAAAACTATTCTAATAAGTGGAGTTAACCATAATATTGCTTGCACAGAATTAATTCATAGAAGCAAGGAATAAATAAATTTAACAATGCAATGAGTCAGATACAAATAATTGATTCACCAACCTATTAAAGTGTTGTTACACTTAGTACAAAAATGATGGCAACAATGGATATACAATATATTAGTCTAGAAAAAGTTCATTGAACTAAAATACATACATTCATAGAAATAAATATGCATAAGCATAATAGTCTCATTCATATATATTTATACCAAAATATCCAAAGGTGTCTCTTGTTCAAATTACCACAGTAGTAGTCTTTTCCTGATATAATCCGAGTCAAAAGCCCTTTCTCATTTACAGTCATGCCTTTTGTAATTATCCAGTGATTGTTTACATTCTCGAGATTCAATCATAAGTAAAGGGAACTTTACAAAAAATGACTCTTCGCATTCTTATCCTTATTAGGATTACAAAACAAAAAATATGAGACATGTGGAGCAATTATGAAAATTGGGATCGTCATGAGTTCTTCTGCATCAACATCAGGTTCCAATATTCCTTCCATAGTGAACAATTTTCCATGATCTTCTTTAATTTCTTTGACTGCGTCTTTTCAATATCCAATTCTCCATCACACACTTTGGTGGAAACATCTTGCTTCAATTCTTGTGTTGTACGTTTAACAAAGTCTTGGGTCACAGTGATGATCCTGACAGGTTTCAACAAATGTTCTTCCAAGGATTCTTTATTTACTTCAGTTAAATGTTCAATATTCATTCTACTAATTTCCATGTGCTCTTCCACTTCAACTATTCTGACTTTGGAAATTGTTTCTTCATCAATGGGGGGCATCAAATGCATCTTGAACTCTTCAAAGAGATCATTTGAACTATTCCATAGTAGTTTGCATGCTTTAGATGTTGTTTCTTGGATGGCATGAATATCTTCTTATAGAGACTTCTATGCATCGAAGATGACTTGGTCTGTT
The DNA here is from genome assembly GCA_032191745.1 of Picea mariana. NCBI lineage: Eukaryota > Viridiplantae > Streptophyta > Pinopsida > Pinales > Pinaceae > Picea > Picea mariana. Next base: position 29,092 of record JASDQU010881892.1, read on the forward strand.
ATCGTTTATTTTCTAGAATATGATGGCAATGTAGTTGGGGGATCCTTGTATACTCCTTGTCAGTTAACAATTATGTCAAAGGAATCATTTTCCTTTTGATGTTGATCCTTGGATTCAACTATTTGATCTTCTAGTCTTAGTTGATCATCCCTGTCAGCCTACATATCATTGAGGAGGCATAAACATTATTTATGTTCATATCTAATTTTTTCATTGAGTTTTATTTCCTATGCCTTGATGACTTCCAAAGCAAGAGTACTTTCCTTGTTTTATTCTAGAACCTCTTCAAGCTTCTTCTTTTCCTATTCCAATCCCTTGATCTAACAACTTTGTTGTTCAACAAATTGTTTGGATTCATCTAGCTCAATTTGCAAATGAGTTATTTATGTGGCATGTTCCCTCTTGATTTGTTCCATTTCTTCACAAATATTTAGCTTTGTAGATTCCATCTCTTTCATATGGGTGTCACGTTCTAACTATGCTCTTTTATCAAACTCAACATTCATTTCATTTTTCTGATTTTGCAAAGCTATGTTCAATTCCTCTATTTTGAGATTATTAGAAGCCCTGGTGGCTCTTTCAAATTCTAAAGTAATCTCATCTCTCACAGCTTACATAGTCTTCTCAATTTCTTCCTTGTGTAGTTTGTCCTTCTGGTCAATAGTTTTGAGGAATTTTGTAGAGATGTTATCCTTTTGTGTTTTCAACTCTGTCTCTAGCTCAGTGATCATGGTTCGAGCTGAATTTAAGGCAATGATAACCTCAAGGACGGATGAAGAATTCAAACCCAAAAATGCATGGAGCACAGAGGTTGCTTGTATGGAATTTTCTATTGGTTCAAGCCCTACCTTCTATTCAACAACTCTTCCTATCGATGACCTAGGTTTAGCAAAATCTCCCCTTTTTCTTTTGTTTGACCTTTTTTCAATGATATTAGTTATGTCATCATAGTAATAGTCTCCAACAACCACGAAAACAACCTAAAAACTAATTATTTGCGAATTGAGGCGAAATTTTTATTATGCCCAAATTAGCAGTCGATGGGATGCCTTAGGTCTCTCTCAATTATTTATGATTTTTCCATCCCAATTGTTCATCTACTATTCTTTTAGCTTCTTCTTCAGTTGTTTCTCTTTCATTTTCTCTTCTTTGGGCCTCAACTTCTTTAGCTAGTCTTTTAGATTCTTCTTCAACTGTTTCTTTTTCATTTTCTCTTCTTTGTGCCTTAGCTTCCTCAGCTAGTCTTTTATCTTTTTCTTCGATTTGTTTCCTCTGATATTCCTCATTAGCTTTCAATCTTTTTTTCTCCAATCCTTCTGCTTTATTGACCTTCTCTTGCTCTTTGGTGATTAATTTATTATGATCCTCTTGAAAAAACCTTTTAAATTGATATTGATGGAACTTCTTCATTTCTTCTTGCTCAGATTGTAGTTATTGTCTAGCAGCATCATTCAGAAAATTATGTAACACCTCTTCATAAAAAAGAACTTTTTTGAACCTTTCTTTTTCAAAATCAACCACATGTTTAGTAGGATGAGTGAGACCCATAGATCTAACATGACTCACTACAATCTCATGTGGATAATGCCTCTTCACACTTCCAAGGCATAAACATAAATCTTGTAAGGCCTCTGCCTATTTCCTAGCATGTTATCCATTCGATAGACTATAGTTTCCTATGTGTACATGAAACAAAGGCCAAAGTTTCTTGATAGTGCTCATGAGAAGAGAAGTAACCCCCGTCCTCATGGTCCAGTAGAATATTTCTCTCATCAAAAGACAATCCAAGACAAAGTATGGAAAAAGATGAGGGGCCCCTGTAGTGTCATATACCCTGATGTAGGTGTATTATTTTCCTAGATACCAATCAGATATCCCTTTCATCCCAACTCTAGCTTCACTTTGAATTATGTGCCTTGGGAACCCATAAATAGTAGTATAAAGAGGAGAGAGGAAATAATCACAAATGTTGTAGAAATACCTCTTATAATTTATGTCCCAAAGCTTAGAGCAATACACGTGCACAAGGGGTTGATGTTGGTCTCAATTCCATCAGAGATTGGGAAATGGAATCGAGGAACATATAGCATCAATCAAATATGTTGACATATAAAAACAAGGCTTTTTCATACCTAGTATATTTTTCACATTGAGACATATGTTAAAAGTCAACATCTCTAACAAATTGAACACTTGTCCAGTATTCACATTGGTATGAGCCATGGATAGCCAATCTTTATGAAAATGTGTGCTCCTTTCCTCACCATATAATCAATTCAGAATAGAGGCCAACATTTTATATGGTGTTGTTGACAGGGCTGAAATTGCCCTTTGTCAACAACAGGGGTTACCCCCGGTAAGAAGTCCCAATTAGACCTCTCACCGTTTGGAATAGGGAACCCATCCAGATTCTAGTTTGGAAGACATTGTTGGTTTTGGTTTTACCAGTTGCAGCCCGGTCCACCGATGAGGGTGAATGATGGATGATTATGCAAACAAATTATGTAGATGAAGACTATGTAAAAGCAGGACTAATCCATCATATCCTAGCTAGGAGCGAATTATCGTAACAAAATGAGTTGTAATGAAACTAAACTATGCATAAACCCCAATCATATAGTTTTCATGAAAGAGAATAGTTAGAAACACATGCATACAAGTCTATAACTAGAAAATTCTAAGTCATGTTCCTACATACATTCACAACTCGTTCTCTCATGACATGTAATATAAGAAAGAGTAACATAGATTGCATCAGAATAGTCTATAAAAAAACATGTCCTTACAGCCCATGTGAACAACATACATTTTTCTTGAAATAGTGCAAAGAAAAACAACAACACACGCAAGTTCTTCTCTCTATCAAAAGTTGGCCCTGAGGGATTCTCCGTATTAATGGTTTCAGCAATAGTACATAAAAACTTCAAGAAATGGCTTCTCAAATTTAGTTCACATTGTATTCCCAAAACAATTCAGAAATATACAATGTTTGAAGAGCCAAAAAATCCCTTTCTTCAGGTTCAATTCTAGTATTTATTGAGGTTCAATGTGGCCCTTGGCCTTCCGCCTACCCTAGTGACCTTTCATTTCCCATCTTTTGTCCTTATTTCCTTTGTAATGATGACAGGGAAAGTCAATGGTTACAATTTGAATTTTTCTTCTAGTGCCGATGTGTTGTCATGGATTTTGGCTATAGTGCATCTCATCTAACATAATGATTGGCTTAGACATTGGGGAATCCGATCATTCAATTTTGGTGCTTGATCATTGTGGGGTTCAAATATCCTCTTTCGCCAATTCAATCAGATTCCCTTTGTCACTCCTCTGCCACTGCTATAGTTGTTGTTATTACTTCTTCATCATCCTTGGTTGTAGATCATATCACGATGATGCTGAGTATGACCTCCCCTCGTCATTGGTACTTGACACCATCATACATTTGACGATGAGTGATCTTTGAATAAACCATTAATATTAATCATTTAAACAAATATAATTGAGGCATTAATTAATTGAAATATCATGTAAAGTTCCTTGCATTCGATTCTTGCTTCATCTGCTCATGATTGAGGTGTTGCGTTCTCTAGGGATATCAACAAGGTACCATATCTTCATCTTGAAAAATCAAGACAATAGGTTAGTAATTTATCAAATCATATAATTGTGAAGTTGTATATCTTGGAAAGACCTTTCCAAAGGTATAAAGAACATGGGAAATGGACACCCGAGTCAAAAGTTATTTCCAAAATATGAACAACATTATGGGGGGATTTTGTCCCTTTTCGAAGGAGTTAGTGGGAACTCCTCCCATTTTCATTGGAGGAGTTAATGGAAACTCCTTTGATTTGTGATGAGATACAAAATTACCATAATTTGACATCTTATTTTCCTTCCTTTTAACCCTTTATCATTTACCTATAACTCTATCTTATCCATTTTAATGCCCATTTGCAGGATTTAGGCTCAATATGTTTTCCAATTGCATTTCTTAATATTTCATTGGATTTCTGATTAATATTAGGGAAGTAGCATGTTTTGTATTTACTTTTGAAGTTCCATCTCATGTGTGGACAAGTCGTTACAGGGTTTTTCTTTAAAGGTTCACATATTTTTCAAATCAGGGTCATTGCACATCCATTGCCACATATTTAGAGTCATTAAAAGCTTATACAATTGCGGGGTTCCCATATTTTCAAATCATCTTGCCACAGAACCAGGATTGTAGAAACTTGCTATAGAATCAGGCCTGTAGTAGCTTAGAACCTGGCATGATTTTTAAAGCTAACTATGATTATAAATTGTAAGTATTCAAGGTTTCCTTGGAAGATCTATGAAGGATTTCAAGAAAAATGAAGGCATATCAACAACAGAAATTAATGTGAATATCTCCAGCGCATACATATCAGCGAGGATAATTAAAATAGATATCCCCAGTATATATATATATATATATATATATATATATATATATATATATATATATATATATATATCAAAGGAAATTAACATAATTATTCTCAACTTGTGTAAAGACATAACAACAAAATGGGATTATTGTATTCTCAACATACTCAACGTGGAAATATATCAGCAAGGAGATTAATTTAAAATATTTCCAGCATATGTAATATGTGTCTGTGAGCCTTCACCAATCAACATAAGGATATACAAGAAGGAAATTAATACATCAGTGCTAGAACTTAGCGCATGAGGATCCAAATTTAGACATAGATATACTTGCAGTTCAATTGGTTTAGACAACAGTTATGAAGTTCCTTGGAATCTGGGAAGGAGTCGATCCTTATTGGTTGTTGTATGGCAACATGTCATTGAGCAAATCATAGGACAAAGGCATATAAGTTGTTTTAACTTTTGTAGAAGCATAATAGAGGCTGGTCGCTCCATATTTGGAGCAGCCAAATCCCCTTTTATTGTATAAATATGCGTGCTCTCATAAGAGAAAAGGGGACGCCTAGTACGGGTTATAGTGAGAAAGAATGTGAGTTGTTCCAGACTTTTGTTACTTTGTTGATTTAATATAGTATTGTTGTTCATGTGTGGGGTAGTAATCTAATTCTGTACTGGTGAATTATCAACTGTGAGCACATGCATGCCTGTGATCTTGGGCCCACTCACAAGTATGGCTCTGTGCTATTTAATTTCAGCGTATATCTATTACATATTAGTTTCTAAATAGTTGTTAGTTTATGTTAATTTCCTTTTGAGTTAAATGCATTTTGTAGATTGGACACGGGCTGCATAATGGCCACCTGTGTTAAGCTGCATAATGATGAGTAGGATGTGCTAGGACTTAGATTTATGTAGATTATTAATTTCTTGATCAGTCTTTGCTTATATTAATACTATATGTCAAATCTGTATTTGGAATATCATTAACAAAGTTGTAAATTGGGGAATTATATGATTTTATAATTTAGTACTAGCATATGAACTAAGTAATAGTTTCATTTTTGATATTTTAATGTGTGAGTTAAAGTGAAATAGATAGTTTTCTTTGCTTTGCTTTGGTGTGCTACAGAATCACTTTATCTGTGACCCCATTAGGTGAACACATGAGGGCGTAAGGTTATGAGAGCTCAGATATCTTACCCTAAGAGGTACCATCAGCTGGGTTGGGGTTACATCACTTTGACTTCGTCTTTTTATGCTTTCCTTTGATTTATGCATAGTTTAGTTTAGTTGGTCTTTTCCGATAGCTTGGTGAAAGTTCTCTTCTGTGTATATTGTAGCGGGTGCCTCACAAGTATATATTGAACCTCAGGTTGACAAATTAAGTGACATAGTGAAAAGTGACACCAAACAAGTTGGGAATCATATTCACACCTCGTCATTTTGGCGTCGTTGTCGGGGAGGCACTCAAGGAATTATGACTGTTTCCTTAGCATCATTGTAGGAGCAATACCAAGTTGAGGGGAACTCTAGGGAAACGTCGACTACCCCTATGATATCCCTTGCTCAGGATGTTTTGCATTAAAATCACCATAGGATGCATGAGTTAAGTTAATAATATTTTCTTTTGTGGTGTTGTAAGAGCCACCCATGGTACTAATCTCTTTTGCATGAAGCTTGGAAGGAGGAAGAGGTATTCCACTCAAAGAAAAATCAAGGAGAGGTTATTTGAAGAAGGTATGCATTTTGAAATTCATAAGCCTTCCATCACTTTTATTTGGAATGCATTGAAGAACATATAAGTTTCTTGGGACAAGTGTGGAAAACTATGACTATATCAATTTTGTAATTTAGATGATGAGACACTTTGTGGTTTCTCTTGGATTCCCACGGTGGTTATGTTAGGATCTCATCATCTCATACCACACTTGAACTCGATGCTATAAAAAATAACCTCTGACCATTTCATTAAACTTCAAGGAGATATGCTTTTGATTGTGAATTAATGAATCTTGGAAGACCTCTCATATCTTTGAAACTACAATTATTGATTTCCTAGGCATACACATTCAAAATTTGGCTTACAACGTAATCATATCTTGCAAATTATGATCTAGGTCAAATTTTTGGTGGAGAGGAGAATCACATTGATAAAAACACGCCTACAAAAATTCAATGATTACCTCATCCATACACCTTGAACCTTTGATCCTATCATATTAACAACTGCACACTACTCATTGTTTTGATGATGGTTGTGTTCCTCAATCAACTGTTTAAACCATCATTATACACGAATCATAATGCCATGAGAAAAATGTGGAAGTTGTTTCATGAATAATGAGACATTATGTGGCTCCCATGGTGGTTATTTTAGGATCTCATTATATCAATCTCAGAGATAATGTGACACTTTGTGTTCCCATGATGATTATGTCAAGATCCCATTATCATTATACCATGATTGAATTAGATATTTGATTTTATTCTTGCTTTAGGTATTTTTGCATTAACCATAGGATCTTGTGAGGGTCATATCACACAACTTAGGAGCTGGGAATTTGCAATTTTTGTCATATGGGTTCATGACATTGAAAATTTTACACCTATAAAAATTCACACAAACCAAGATCATCAATTGGAAGACACAACTTGTTGATCAGACTCTTGTGGCATATGGGATCACTAATCTCACCAAGGACAGAGTTTGGACAATCAAATTCCGGTAACTAAATGGAAAGATCTTTAAAAACTTGTTTCTAGGGTGTATCCTCTTATGAATCTATTTACAACATAATCATCTAATTTTGATATCGTACGAGAAATATATGCCCTATTTACTAATTCCCTATCCTACACTGATACAACTTTGTTTCCTAGTTCGTTCTTTGGTATATTTGACCCATCAATTCTTCAAGTTTGCAAAACTTGTTTCTACATGAATCTACTTTCATCTCCAATTGGAATCAAGTCAATCTATCATCAAATGAAAAATTATGCCGAAAAAACCATGATTGTTGGTCAAGGTTGGAAATAAAGAATAGAGATGTACTACAACATGTTCCTCAACATTTTTATCATTTCAAACCAATTTCCAAACATGTTTGTACTAGAGATAGCCCTATGAATATACTTTAATTTGGATTTGGAATCACTTTGATTAGACATCAGACAAATAATTTATAATCGAATTATTGTCAAGTAGTCTAGGCTGGGCACCACTCCTCAGCAAGTAACAATGAAAAATTTTCAATGAATCCTTTAAGAGATTTGTTTTATATGCAATCATTTTGATGTTTATTGGAGGAATAAAGTCATCATATATATTTTTGTCCATAATATCACCTTGTTTTGCAAGAAAAATGCGATTTTTTGCAGGTCAAAGAAGGATCATGGAGGTCAATCTACAAATGAGTGATTTTCAAAGATAGACTTTCATGAAATGGGCATGTCACCAAGACATGAAAACAAGTGTGCTATCATGTAATGTTGAGTTCTTCAATGAGCTATGTATAAAGTTTGTTCCAGTTTTCGACCAACACCAACATCAAGACTTTTCAGATGGACAGAGAACAAGACAATTGAAGAACTGCTTTTCAAACTAAAGACCCGTAATATAGAATTCAAGTCCCATTGCTACAACAACAATGTCACTGCTACAAAGATATAATGTTCATCATACTCTTTCACCAACACCACAGTATGC
>JASDQU010881892.1:37227-53347 GCA_032191745.1 Picea mariana
TCGACCAACACCAACATCAAGACTTTTCAGATGGACAGAGAACAAGACAATTGAAGAACTGCTTTTCAAACTAAAGACCCGTAATATAGAATTCAAGTCCCATTGCTACAACAACAATGTCACTGCTACAAAGATATAATGTTCATCATACTCTTTCACCAACACCACAGTATGCCCATTCCTTTTCTTCTTCCCAGCTCAAAGCTAATTTCCTGCTGAAGTTAATAAAGTTTTATTCACCTATGTGGTTAACTTTGAAAGCCAATAATTTCCTCAAAATATAATTCATGTAACCATTTCTATCACATCATAAATTCATGCCACTTCCTTCCTCCAAAAGACCTCCATAACTTTCTGCTCCACCAACTCCTGATCCACCCAATAGAGTAATTTGGCTCACTTACAATGCCAAGCTACCTTTCCAATTTCAATAGTTGTTGAATAAATGGAGCTTGTTGCTACCAATACAATAAAAAAAATTTTCTTCACTATTTTCCCGCCACTAATCTTATCTAGCACACCTCCTTCATTATCAAACATTTAACCATGTGCTATGAACATTGTAGTATGTTTGTTTCCTTAGTAGTACTTCATAGATCCACCCTTGCTATAGAAGCAACAAAAATAACAAAGTTCTAAGGACAATGTTGGTATTGTTACACAAGAACTAGTACCGATAATCCCTATGGTTGTCACACAAGAACCAACTACAGGGGGGAGATCATAAAAGAGAAGAAATAGGTGTTTTCACACAAGAACCAACACCTAACATCCTTGTGATTGTCACACAATAACCAACCATGAGATTGCTAAAGAAATACGTGTTGTCACATAAGAACCAACACCCACTAACCTTGAGGTTGCCACACAAGAACCAACCTCAAAAAGCTCTATTGTTGCCACACAAGAACCAACAATAAAGAAATCAGTTGAAGGAATTCTCTAAGAGGAAGAGACTTTCACTCCACAAGAACCTGTAGCAGAGTAAGTTGTTGCATAAATGGTCTTTCCTCAAAGATTCATGTAGATATCTCAAAACCAGGAGGAGATTTTGTTGATAGTCCTTGGTACATATTCTCAAATATGTTGCTCTTTTCCATGGGAACTTGTGAAGAACCTACTATAGAAAATCATATGATTGTTGCAAAGTTCATGGACTTCTTAGGTAGGTGCATGTATGCTTCTTCTTTTTATTTATTTATCATAATCATTGAATACTTTATATTTTTATTTGGAAAACCACTTAAGCCTCTTTTCTTTTCTATCCTACTTCCTTATCATTTGTTATTTTTTCGAGGGCAGAAAAAGTCTTTAGTTTGGGGGAGAGGGGTACCATCACCTTTACCTTCTAGGACCAAGCCATCATTTTTCATGCCCATACCATCGATATCCTTGTTCAACCTAAAACCTTCACCACTTCATCTAAACCATGACATCATATTACTCCACTTCCACAATTTAAATCCATTCTAACACCTCCCTAAATGTCCCAAAATGAGGACCATAAGTTGTTCAAGGAAGGACATTAGTGTTGCTACATCAAGAATCGATGTTTCTACACAAGAACCAACATCAAGAAACCCTACTTAGATAAAATTTATTTGACACATTGATGTGCTTAGTTGTTGCAGTTTGTGTGGGCCCAACGTCTTAGCAAAGTGGTGCAGAGGTAGTTCTAGTAAAAAATTGGCATTGGGCTAAGAAGAAGGCTTTCAAACTTTCCTTTATTTATATGTGCATGTTTTCTTCCAACATGAAAAATTGTGGATATTTATTCACATTGGTTCTTATGAGTTAATAGTGGTCTTGAAAATGTCTTGGAATTATTGAAGTTAATCAATGTATTGAGTCTAGCCAGCTCAATATGAAGAATAGTGGTTTTGTTAGTGTTGTAGGAAAATCTGCCTGCGGACAAGTAGATCGACCTCTAAGGCTTGACCTTAACCCTAGACAGAAAAATGCTTAACGTGGACACTGAATTTCCTTCAAATCTATCTAAACTAACACATGAGAAGGAAGGATGATAGAAGTACCTTTTTATCGACATTTGTCCCTGCACGCTTCGAGTTGCGCTCCAACCCTTTGCTCCTCGCTGAGTTCTGCGAGCAAAACAAGATACGACTACTTCCTACTCTATTGATATTAGCTTGAAAATAGATCTACCATTAAATGATAAGTTCATGTAGCATCAGATGCAAACTAGAAAGAAACAGGCCAAGCATGTCATATTAATGAGAATAACGATGGCAATAATTACAATCGTAGATGCGAATGCGACAGCTTCGTCAAGTCCTCTTCGTCTAACCCTTGCCTGAAAGATCCATGACCTGGATAACAACAGCTTCAGTGATCAATCTCCTTTTGGCTGACTGTAAGTTTCCTCCAAGATCATAAGTTTCACATATCCAATTCTTCCCCCTTTCCACCATCATAGAGCCTGCTTATATAGGTTGGGAGGAGCCTAACCTCTTGAGTTATGTTTAGAACCAGTTGGGAGCCTTCTCCATAGATCAGGGATCTGGTGATGAGAATAAGAATTCGAGCACAACAACCTCCTAATCTCGAATGTTATCCTCCTTATTCTTCTCAACGGGCTAACAATTGACTCAGATTAGGGAGCGCTCCTTCAGAAGGGTTCACAGAGCGTTGTAGCGCTCCTTGGCAAGCCTTGGGATAGCGCCAACACTCTTAAGATGAGCAGCGCTCCTCCAAAAGGGTCTGGGGAGTGTTATAACGCTCCCTAAGACATTATAGGGGAGCGCCAACACTTCTGCAGTTGTGTTAAGGGAGCGTTCCCTCTCCAAACCTCAGTTTTAGGGCTCCTTTCAGGTGTCAAGATTCATTTGATCCCAGTAAACCAGTTCTCTTCCTTCAAATCAATCATGTGATGTGCCATAAGTGCTTCCTTAGTGTCGTTATCACGGTATCATGTCTGAACTCTGTTTGCGACACTAGTAATCAACTTGCGACACTTGCGAAAGCTGACGGGAAGATGCAACACTTACGACGATTGATAGGAACAATGCAACACTTATCCGTCTGAACAATTTTGACATGTAACAATTAGAATTGGCTACTCTAACGAATCATGGGAGAGAGAATATCAAAAATCCAAGACAACGATTTGAAAGTGACACTGGGGATCCAAATTCAAAAATACATATGAAGATACCAAATATGTAGATAATAGAAGGTCTTGTTGTTGTCACACAAGAACCAACAACAGGAGCGAAAGAAGAAAAAAGTACACATTGTTGTTGCTCCACAAGAACCAACAACAGATAAAAAAAAATAATAAGTATTTGATATGGACAAGACAAGAAAATGAACGTGTACCCCACAAGAACCATCAAGAAAAAGTCAAGCCGAGATTCATTAGAGGATACACTACATATGGTATGAGGATTGAAAATCATTTCTTGCATGTTGTGTACATTTTACAAAGACACTTGTTGGGTTGTGAAATTCATAATTCATAGGATGTTGTGCACCACATATAATGCCAATAGAGTATTTAAGAATCAATTATGCTACTAGCCTCTTCATTGGCAACCACAACTACAAATATTATAACACTCATGTTTCATACCTCCTTCTGGCATGTTGTGCTCAGAAATAGGCCATTTATTAGTTGTTGTGGATACATCAAGTTGATACAGATTGCCTCTTGTAGGGTGGTCCATGGAAGCTTAGACCAGCACAAGTACTTTGGGCATATGCAAACTGGCAAAAAATCCTAATTGACAACAAAGGCAACATTATTGTGTCCATTTACCCTATTCTCTTATGCAAATTTGAAGGAGACCCCATGACTTGATCTATGCTTCGAAGGGGAGCCATTACAGTGAGCAAAAATTTGATTGGTATGCATCGAAAAAAGAAGCATCATTCAATGTGTGTCCTTACAGCTTGGTTGTTGTGAAGCAACATAGTTTCATGAGGACATGCAACATATTCGGTTTGGGGGAAATGATGAGCCACAAAATTACCATCATTTGACATCTTCTTTTCCTTCCTTTTAACCCTTTATCATTTACATATAACCTTGTCTTACCCATTTTAATGCCCATATGCAGGATTTAGGCTCAAGATGTTTTCCAATTGCATTTCTTAATATTTCATTGGATTTCTGACTAACATTAGGGGAAGTAGCGTGTTTTGTATTTACTTTTGAAGTGGAAACTCATGTGTGGACAATTTGTTATAGGGTTTTTCTTTAAAGGTTCACATATTCTTCAAATCAGGTTTATTTCACATCCATTGCCACAGATTCAAAGTCATTAAAAGATTATACAATTGTGGGGTTCCTATATTTTCAAATCAGCCTACTACAGAATCATGCCTGTACAAGCTTGCTACAGAATCAGACATGTAGCAGCTTAGAACCACGAGTGATGTTTAAAACTAAATATGATTATAAATTCCAAGTTTTCTAGGTATATGAAGAATTGCAGGTGCCACTGTGAGTATTTTAAGAAGATGTATATCAACTTGAAGGAAATGAATATATTTCCAACATATGCCATAAATTATAAATCAACATATTAATTAACATCTCCAACAACAAGATATATCATAATTGAAAGATTAAAATCAACATGACTCAACATATCCAACGTAAAATAAAAGGAAATTACTATTTTTATTCCCAGCATATGCCATGAGCTTCAACAAGGTTCCAACATTTGAATACTTTAAGTATATAATTTTGGCACTTAATACATATCATCTCAAGTATTCAATATCATTTCAGCGCTAAGATGATATCATCATAACGTCTTTAGTATGCCCGTGAATATTACAACATGTGAATACTTTGAGTGCATAAACTAACACTTAAACGTATATCAGTACCAACATTTAAATAATCAGTTTTAGCGCTAAAGGGATATCAACATGAGGTCATTAATGTATGATCGTGAGTATTAAATGAGATACTCAACATCTTCACCGTGATCATATGACAAAATTGGAGAATGGAAACATGTACATAAGCATGTGAAAAATCAACGAATAGACCGTGAAACCTGGGAAAAGGGAACAATCAATTGGCTCAAATACCAAGCCCTTGGAACTGAGCAAATCATCAAATAGAGGCATATAGTATGTTTTGAACCATTTCCCAGTATCCTATGGGATTGTCGCTCTATACTTAGAGTTGTTAGAACTATCTATTGTATATATATGTGTGTGTGCGCTCTCATGAGTGGGGGGTAGTTAAGTGTGAGAGAAAGACTTTATAAGAGTTGTTCTGAACTTTGATGTATTGATATAAGACTGTTGTTTATGAGTTTTATTCTGATCTTTTGCTGATGATTTAATCAAGTATAAGCACATGCCTACCTGTGAGCTTGAGCCCACTCACACGTATGGCTATGTGTTGTTTAATTTTTTGCATATAATTATTAGTTACTAGCTTCTAGATAGATGTTAGTTTATGTTAATTTTATTTTTGAGTTGAATACATGTTGAAGGATGGACGCAGGATGCACAATGGCCAACTGCAATTTGTTGAAGAATGATGACTAAGGATTGTTAAGACTATACTCTTACAGATTGTTGATTTTGTTGTCATCCTTTGTTTATTTTGATATCATATATTAAATCTGGGTTTGAACTTTCTATCTGTAATAATGTCTGAATGTCATAAGAAAAACTATGAGTTGGTAATTTTAAAGTCTGTTGATATGATTTTGATTCATTGATTTAATAATAGTTTGCTTTCAGTATGTGGATTAGAATATATTAGATACTTCCTTTCGATTGTGTGTGTGTGTTGTAAAATAACTGTACTTGTGTCCCCACTAGGTGAACATACAGAGAGGCAGGGTTATGAGAGCTCAAAGACCTAACCCAAAGAGATACCACTAGCAGGGCTGGGGGTTTTAAGCATTGTGACTTCATCTTTTCATTGCTTAGTTTAGTTGATTTCTTTTGGTTAAATTGCATAGTGTGGTAGAAGCCCTCATTCTGTGTATACTGCACTGAGTGTTTCATAAATACAAACTAAACCCCGGGTTGAAAAATTAAGTGAAAGAGTGTAAAGTGACACCAAATAATTGGCAGTCATATTTACACCTCGTCAATTTGCATCAGAGGAGTTTGAACGAACTCCTTTGGTGTGAATCAGAGGTCGAGTTATGAAACTCGTTGGTGTAAGCAGGGGCTAAGTTATGAACTTCGTCGAGAGAGAACTAGTGCCTATCTTGGGAATTCTTCAAGTGATCTTGTTGGTGCACATTCTTTTGAGTTCTTCATGCAAGTGGTTGTTGTAATATCTGAGCCTAGGCTCTATCTCTGGATTGTTGTCAAACAACATGCTGATTTGGATCAAATCATTGGGCAATAGTTTCATGAAATCTTGGTTTCAAGTGATAGTGCTTGGTTTGATTATGATTTTGAATAATTTCATGAGAGGGGGAAAGAATGATGTTATAGCAAGATTTACCTCACCCCATGCAATCTTGCATAGAAGGCCTTTTTACATTTCCCCATGCAGACTTTTAATCCCTTTTTGCAAATCCCAGATATAAAAATATAATTTTTTCCACATATACACACCTTGCCTGCTATACAACATGCATATACGCAGATTGCATCACTACAACCCACGTACATAGGGAAATGTGCCCAAAATTGAAAAATGGTGTCGGGTTTCCATGTCACGACAGAAGATCAATGATCCTTGGCCTTCCATATACTGGAAACGTTCCGACTCAGCCCTTCAATTCAACTTGAAGGCTATAAATGGGCCAATTATGAGCTATGGAAAAGAGGAGAAAGAATTCAACTTTGAGAGCAAAGTTACTCTGGAGGAATTATTCACTTCACATTGAGTCTGCATCCCTTTGTCCTTTAAGTATGAACACATTGTTCAACCCCCAAGCTCTTCCCTTATTGAGTGAGAAATCCATTGTCTCTCTTATATGAGCTTGCCTTTGGTGGAGGATTGAAGTGGTGGAGGCCCAGCTGGAAGGAACTTAGTTTCTCGGTTCTGAACCGTGTCGACACGAAAGTCTGTAACTTATTCACTTCTGCTAATTATATCTTAATAGAAATACTCTTTTCTCGTCCAATTGACATCTTGCAAATATTTGAATTATTATTCTATGGGCGTATTTGTTATGAATGTTAATGGATTATGCTATTGAATGTGATAATATCATATATTATCACCATATGCTTGCATTGCTTGGTTGTTGAGGACTAGTTGCAGGTATATTTCTTTAGGTCAAGTGCTCAACAGTGGACTTCATCGAACGTCTAGATGAGGCAGGCCCTTTTATCTTGTCTTGCTAGCATATTTGTTTATATAGCATACTTGAGAATAAAGTTGATTTCTGCAGTCATTTCCGTCTGTTGTGGTTTTATCCTAGCCATAGAGAGATTTTCCTCGTAACAAAATTGGCGACCATAATGGGGATATAATCTTATTTTTTAGGGGTTTGGAGTGTTTTTTTCCTTAGATTTGTCTCGTTCATATTGAGTTTCTTCTCACTTCATTGCTTGACAACCTCTATTCACTATGGGTCTAAGTCTTTCATCCTTCTCCTTAGCCTAGCTGTGTTTTTGATACATATACATGGGTTGTTGCTTGACAGTCATGTAAATACACATGATGTCCTTCTACAAGCTTCGTACACACATGATTTTCCCTTGATCAGTCATGTAAGTCAACCTCTTTTGCTTGTTTGTTGGGTTTCATGGTTGTTGGGTAGGTTTTGATGATTTATGAGTCTGCTTGGGTCTCTGTAGTCACTGTTAAGTGTTTATGGGRTGACAAGAAACCTATCTTTGGTTGAATTTTTGGGTGGCGCCTTTCTCATCATCTTTTCATTTTGATTTTCCTTGTACATTGGGTTGGGTGTTTTTATCCTTGGTATCCTACTTGAGTTGTCTCTTTCTATACACAGTAGAGTCTTTATATATCAAGTTGTTGTTCAGTCCATGCATTTTCATTTTTCTTATATTGAAAATACAAAAATATTAGGCATTTTACATTGATTGGCATTTTGATCTTTTGAGTCTTTGTCATTTATCTTAGTGCATGTAAAGAGAGATTGCATTTTTATTCAGAATTGCATAATTGAATTGAAAATTGAATTTTTAAAGAAGCATATCATTCATTGCAAATTGAAGTTAGGACTTTACGTTGTTTCATATTCATTTACTTATTGAGTCATAACATCACTAGTTTCACGACCACACCTTTTTGAGTAAGCACGACCATTAAAATTAACGCTATAATTTAAAATTGATTAGTAATGATATTATTTTCTAGGGTGCACAAACTAGCTTAAGATTTAGTGCCTTGGAATAGGATTTTGTGAGTAAACTTCTCCAAGGCTATTAAATCAACATATGTGTTTGACTAAGGGAGTGGAGAAATACATTGTATAATTGGTAATATCAGGAGGCTCCACTTACAATGGATTTAATCACGAGGTCACGCGAGGTCGGTGGAAGGGATATCCCCCCGATGCCTTCTTAGCGTCAGATATGTTTATGGGGATATATTTGTATCTGGGGATCTTTCTAGTGCCCTTACCTCCGTGAGAGGCCGTGCTTTTAAGGTTTCAGATTTGCTACCCTGCCCATATGGTGGACCTGACTTACGACTACTCGTCTGTGCATCGGTTATACAATGGTTGCTTAGTTGCTTGACTTAGGTGCCACATAGGTTACTTACAGGGGTTATTCTGCAGGTACCCTGGGCCATATAAGGGTCGGACAACACACATCCTTTATGGAGGATTACCTCTCCGAGGGGATCTGACTGACTGGTTGTTAAGCCCACAAGGGCCCTTATAACTAATTTTGTTACCTCTGATATTTAGCAGGGAGTCTCAAGCCCCTCTTGGGCAAGGCATACCTACTTTAGGGAGGGAAGCCCCTTTCAACCACTTTATCTTTTTTGTGTGCATATTGGTCGTTTGATTATTTTTGGTGTGCTCTTTGATTACTAGTTGACCTTAGGATTTTATACTGCATGTCGATTTTTCATTATCATGGATAGTGGAGTTCCTTTGTCTCCCTCATTTACTGCTACCTCCCCCATGACATTCACTCATTTCATGGGGACGAATCCATCTGCATTTCATAATGGTATGCGAAATTATGATACTCAGTCAATTCCTTGGGTATCTAATCATTTTTCTCATGGTATGCCAGACATGTCTTCGTACTTGCCATCCTTTGTCTCGTCTCCTTATGAAAATCCAAGTTTTGGGTCTGGGGGCATGATGCCTCCTTATTCTCCCTCTCTATTTGGTGGGAGTCATATCCCTTAAACAACTCTTACGGTAGGAGGTTGGAATATTCCTTCCTACAAATCCACTTTTCCAGGAGCAAGTGCTCAAAAGGGTGGTCATTCTACTTATTACACTTCATCCACCTATCCTTCTTCCTCTATGTCGTTTCCTACAAACTTGTTTCCCACAACGGATGTCCATCTATCCTCAGGTATTTCATCTGGGGGGAGTCAAATTTATAGTATGGGAAACCCCCTACATGAAGTTCCTTCGTCCGGGGGAAACATATATCCTCACATGAGTAACCCTTGTCATGTCACTTTCTCTTTGCAAGCGATTTCCTCAGTTTCGATGCCCTTACACCCATTTATGAATCAATATGGAGGAGGATACTATCCTGTCGGACAGGTCCATGGTGTATACCAGAACCCTTCTTAGCCTGCAATTTCTCAAAACTAGTCTTTCCCGGAACCTTGGTCTCAAATGACACAACAAACCACCACCACAAGTCCAGTCACTACATTTCATACTGACATTATATCACCAGCCTTTGCTAGTCATGTTGGAGATTGGTTGACAACCTCTGCAAGTCATGTTGAAAACCAACAACCAGCCACTGCTAGTCATGTTGGGGGCATCACTCTAGTCACCATGAGTCATATAGATATCACATCTCCAACCATTATACATCATGTGGGGGATGAAACCCCCAGCCTCTGCTAGCCACGCTGAGAGCATGCCGCCAACCATTGTAAATGGTTCTTGGGGGAATTCACATGATTGAGAAGCCTAGATGTATCAGACGTAAGGCCGGATTCCTTTGCAGGACTTGCGAAGGAAATAACCTTACTCGTTTATGTCCTCCTACTGTCAGGATATTAAAAGCATGGTTCTCACTTGAGCACCCTTCGGGTTCTGATTCGTCAGTGGTTTCCCCACACTCTATTTCTTCTTTGGTTGATACAGTGGTCATACTGATGCAATCTTTGGCTAACACTCCTCTTCCTTTAGGGGATGATGCATCCCTTGACCTTGTTGTTTTACATCTTGTTCAACCAACGGTCGTGTCAATGCAATATTTGACTGACACCACTCCTAGTTTTGGAGGCGATGCATCTCTTGAACTTGTTGTCTCACATCCTATTCAACCAATGGTTGAAGAAGTGGTTGCACCGATGCAATTTTCGATCGATCCCGATTTTCTATATATAGTTCTATACCTTCTATACCATGTCATTAACATTTCTAGTAATGTACCTTCTGAACAAGATAGAGTTTTACTCTCCTCGAGTACTCTCCCTCCAAGTCCTAGAGAAGTTCCATGTGATTGGGATGGTCTTATGGGGTACCCAATGCCTCCTCCCATGTCCTTTCAAGTAAGAGACATTATCCGATATATCATGGAGATGGTAACCTCCACTATCACTTTATCCTCCTCGACTTGGAGAGCTTTGGGTTTTCCCAAGCTTGTGTCAGCTATTCGTAAGATACTAACATTTCATAGAAGTCCAGCACGAGAGCCTTGGCATCCCCCATGACATGTCACCTAGAAACTCCCAAGCGAGTCTGATTTAAGATATTTTCCGACTCGTCTAAAAAGAGAAAATATTGCCAAGTGAATTTGTCCCTTTCAGACTCGTTAAATTTGACTTGAAAGGTCATGAATCTTAGTTAAACTCTTTTCCAACTCGTTTTCAAAAAGCGAAAATATTGCCGAGTGAACTTGTCTCTTTCACACTCGTAAATTGGATTTGAAAGTACATTTATTTGGTACAAGTTTATCCCTTTTTCACACCAAGTAGACTAAGATTATGAAAAAGGACATTTTTTGGCGTTAAGTTGTGATTGCATCTCATGCCCTTGCTTGTAGTATTGATCTTATTTCCGGTTCTCGCTTTGCATTATAAACCATTTTCCTTATCAATTTTGCATCCTCAACCAAGCAGAGCCTTGTTTATATCCTTTGCAACTTGACACCCTCTACCCAGGAGGGAACATTCACCCTAGTGTCCATCTCCCGCATGCACCTCCTTGCATTGAGCATAGGTATGTTCCACTGCTGGAACTAATTTTGCCTACTTACGACACTCGTTTCCTCTTCTGTATCATAGCATTCATTTGACTATGAAAAAAAATATATATATGGGCAGGAGGGGAATATTATCTTATATTGGAAACAGTTGTATCGCCTTTGAACAGAGCACAAATTTATTGAGTCCACTTGTCATCATAATTTTGGGTTAGCATGGCCTTAGGAAGTTGAGCTCGTTATAGAGAGTTTTCTCCATCAACTGGTTACTCTTCCAATCCCTATGGAGAACTTGATTGATGCCTCCTGCATCTCATGGTTTCATCATTGAGTCTATGCTGTCAGAGTCTTCCATATGTCTCATGCTCTTGTTCAAAGGATGTTTATCAACCTGTGTCATCCATTCCTCAGAACTCTTGACTTTGCATGTCGGTCATAACCTCAGTTTGTCTCAGAATTACATGATGTTGTAGTCCTATTACACACCCTAGTCCTACTTTCCTCATTGGTAGGTAACCTTGAACCTGACAGTTGACATTTCATCATTGGTCATTGAGTGGGTGGTTTCCCTTCTGTTCGACGACAAGACATCTATTCACACATTGGGATTCATGCAGTGTCTTGGATGCCATTAGCCTTATTGGTGGTTTCCTCGCCTTTGTCAACAATTTTCCTCTTGCTATTCAGAGGGTCTTTTTCGTGTACTGCTTGCACTTGGCACATGCAAAAGACGCACAAGGTCGTTGGTTAGTGAACATGTTCTTCGTCCGATTTTCTCCAAATCACGAAGCTCCTACTTTGTACCTCATGCTGAATAATGAGAGATGCCTTAATTCTCTCCTTTCAATAGGTCTCCTTCCATCGAATTCAACTCATCTATTGTGGAAACAAGACCTAGAGTCCTATGAGTACCTAGAGACTTGCAGTCATTAGTGGCAGGTTCTCTCACCATCGATAGTTGGGAATACATCAGTGTCTCCTGATCGATGGATTCTTTAAGTGTTTGACCTTGACTCATTTATTCACACTTGTAAGAATGTACTCGATGCCTTGATACCTACTTTCATCATTGATAGGATATCTCGCATTTGTTAACGGTATAGCTCAATGACTAGTAATCAAACGAAGTCTCATTGTGTTCGACCTCAATTCCTTTATTCACACGATGTAGACTTGCACCTTTGGTGGATTGTGTAGAAGACTTGAAGACATCAATATGTAGCCGCAACTTTCCTGAGTTGTTGCTACCTTTTCATTGGACCAATACCTATGTGACTTTAGTGATTATGGGAGATCAGATTGTACTCCATTGTATACAGATATCTTCAGATTGATTTTGAGACTAGTTCTACTGGGCCTTGTTCGTGACTATGGCAACCTTTGGCATATAACCTCATTTTTATTTTCCTATTCATGGCCACAAACAACTGTTTGGTATATTTTCACATGGATCTGCAATGTAATTCAAATTGGCAGCCATGTATGCAAATTCAGTGCAGATTGTAATGAGAAACTAGTTCTTCCATTTGGTTCCCCATCACTCCACTTCTGGGTTTTTATAATGTATTTTTTCCATCGCAGATACTCCTCTGACCTCACACATTACGGGGGCATCTATTATAGCAAGATTTTCCTCACCCCATGCAATCTTGCATAGAAGTCTTTTTTCCATTTCCCCATGCAGAATTTTAATCCCAGAGCTAAAAATACAACTTTTTCCACATATACGCACCTTTCCTACTATACAACATGCGTATATGCAGGTTACACAACTACATCCCATGTACATCAGGAAATGCGCCCAAAATTGAAAAATGGTGTCAGGTTTCCATGTAACGACAGGAGATCAATGATCCTTGGCCTTCCATATACTGGAAACGTTTTGACTCGGCCCTTCAGTTCCACTTGAAGGCTATAAATGGGCCAATTCCGAGCTATAGAAAAGAGGAGAACGAATTCAACTTTGAGAGCAAAGTTACTCTGGAGGAATTATTCACTTCACATTGAGTCTGCATCCTTTTGTCCTTTAAGTCTGAACACATTGTTCAACCCCCAAGCTCTTCCCTTATTGAGTGAGAACTCCATTGTCTCTCTTATATGAGCTTGCCTTTGGTGGAGGATTGAAGTGGTGGAGGCCCAGCTGGAAGGAACTTAGTTTCTCGGTTCCGAACTGTGCCGACACAGAAGTCTGTAACTTATTCACATATGTTGATTATATCTTAATAGAAATACTCTTTTCTCGTCCAATTGACATCTTGCAAATATTTGAATTATCATACTATGGGAATATTTGTTATGAATGTTAATGGATTATGCTATTGAATGTGATAACATCATATATTATCACCATATGCTTGCGTTGCTTGGTTGTTGAGGACTAGTTGTAGGTATATTTCTTTAGGTCAAGTGCTCAATGATGGACTTCATCAAACGTCTAGACGAGGTAGGCCCTTTTATCTTGTCTTGCTAGCATATTTGTTTATATAGCATACTTGAGAATAGAGTTGATTTCTGTAGTCATTTCCGTCTGTTGTGGTTTTCCCCTGGCCATAGAGAGATTTTCCTCGTAACAAAATTGGCGACCATATTGGGGATATAATCTTCTTTTTTAGGGGTTTGGAGTGTTTTTTTCCTTAGATTTGTCTCATTCATATTGAGTTTCTTCTCACTTCATTGCTTGACAACCTCTGTTCACTCTGGATCTAAGTCTTTCATCCTTCTCCTTAGCCTAGCTATGTTTTTGACACATATACATGGGTTTTTGCTTGACAGTCGTGTAAATACACATGATGTCCTTATACAATCTCTATACACACATGATTTTCCCTTGAACAGTCATGTACATCAACCTCTTTTGCTTGTTTGCTGGGTTTGGTGGTTGTTTGGTAGATTTTGATGATTTCTGAGTCTGCTTGAGTCTCTGTAGTGACTGTTAAGTGTTTATGGGATGACAGGAAACCTGTCTTTGGTTGAATTTTTGGGCAGTGCCTTTCTCATCATCTTTTCATTTTGATTTTCCTTGTACATTGGGTTGGGTGTTTTTCTCCTTGGTATCCTACTTGAGTTGTCTCTTTCTATACACAGTAGAGTCTTTATATATCAAGTTGTTGTTCAGTCCATGCATTTTCATTTTTCTTATATTGAAAATACAAAAATATTAGGCATTTTACATTGATTGGCATTTTGATCTTTTGAGTCTTTGTCATTTATCTTAGTGCATGTAAAGAAAGATTGCATTTTTATTCAAAATTGCATGATTGAATTCTTAAAGAATCATATCATTCATTGGAAATTGAAGTTAGGACTTTGCGTTGTTTCATATTCATTTACTTGTTGAGTCATAACATCACTAGTTTCATGACCACACCTTTTTGAGTAAGCACGGCCATTAAAATTAACTCTATAATTTAAAATTGATTAGTAATGATATTATTTTCTAGGGTGCACAAACTAGCTTAAGATTTAGTGCCTTGGAAACGGATTTTGTGAGTAAACTTCTCCAAGGCTATTAAATCAACATATGTGTTTGACTAAGGGAGTGGAGAAATCCATTGTATAATTGGTAAGATCAGGAGGCTCTTCTTACACCGGAGTTAATCATGAGGTCACACGAGGTCAGTTGAATGGATATCCCCCTGATGCCTTCTTAGTGTCAGATATGTTTATAGGGATATATTTGTATCTGGGGATCTTTCTAGTGCCCTTACCTCCGTGAGAGGCAGTGATTTTAAGGTTTTGGGCTTTGCTACCTTGCCCATACGATGGACCTGACTTATGAATACTCGCCTATGCATCAGTTATACAATGGTTTCTTAGTTTCTTGACTTAGGTGCCACATAGGTTAATTGTAGGGGTTATTCTGCAGGTACCCTGGGTCATATAAGGGTCAAACAACACACATCCTTTATGGAGGATTACCTCTCCGAGGGGATCTGACCTATTGGTTGTTAAGCCCACGAGGGCCCTTATAAATGATTTTGTTACCTCTGATATTTAGCAGGGAGTCTCAAGCCCCTCTTGGGCGAGGCGTACCTACTTTAGGGAGGGAGGCCCCTTTCAGCCACTTTATATTTTTTGTGTGCATATTGGTCATTTGATTATTTTTGGTGTGCTCTTTGATTACTAGTTGACCTTAGGATTTTATACTGCATGTCGATTTTTCATTATCATGGATAGTGGAGTTCCTTTGGCTCCCTCATTTACTGCTACCTCCCCCATGACATTCACTCATTTCATGGGGACAAATCCGTCTGCATTTCATAATGGTATGCAAAATTATGATACTCAGTCAATTCCTTGGGTCTCTAATCATTTTTCTCATCGTATGCCAGACATGTCTTTGCACTTGCCATCCTCTGTCTCGTCTCCTTATGAAAATCCAAGTTTTGGGTCTCAGGGCATGATGCCTCTTTATTCTTCCTCTTTGTTTGGTGGGAGTCATATCCCTCAAACAACTTTTACGGTAGGAGGTTGGAATATCCCTTCCTACGAATCCACTTTTCCAGGTACAAGTGCTCAAAAGGGTGGTCATTCTACTTATTACACTCCGTCCACCTATCCTTATTCCTCTATGTCATTTCCTACGAACTCTTTTCCCACGATGAATGTCCATCTATCCTCAGGTATTTCATCTGGGGGGACTCAAATTTATAGCATGGGAAACCCCCTACACAAAGTTCCTTCGTCCAGGGGAAACATATATCCTCACATGAGTAACCCTTGTCATGTCGCTTTCTCTTCGCAAGAGGTTTCCTCAGTGTCGATGCACTTACACCCCTTTATGAATCAGTATGGAGGAGGATACTATCCTACCAGATAGGGCCATGGTGTATACTAGAAC
>JASDQU010881893.1:34594-54790 GCA_032191745.1 Picea mariana
TGCCTTAGTAAATTTCACCTAATAGATTATGCTAGACAACCAATTTTCTTGAAGTTTTTTGCTAAGGGCCTTGCCATTGCAACACCCTAAAACCTTTTGCTTCATCTAGCCATCATCTTTTTATCCTTGAGCTAAAGAAGGAGGAAAAATACTAGGGCCTAGGGTTACCTACTTCATTGTAGTCGTTTTCCCCCAAGGTTTGGTTAATGAAGCCTTGGGCTACCAACACTTCAATTATTGACCCTCTTGTCTCTAGCTCTCTTATTATCATTTTTTCCTTCAAGAATTGGCGCTGCCTAAAAGACTCCATTTTTCCCTAAAAGCACTTATCTAAGCCTTACAATTGAGTGATTTACAAAAGATACTATCAAAACCTTTACCTTAAGCTCTCTGCTAACCACTCCTAACCTTAGAATAGTCTAATATACTAACCTATTTGTTGTTGTTACTAAAGTAATCTACAACCATCTATTGCAGCATTAAAAGCACCTAAAAGCAATTTTAAAGTTGATTTATACACTACATGATTTTCTTCCGACAAATGCTAGTACTTTGCTATTGTTGAGTAATTATTCTGGGTCATTGTGAACCCATTTCAAGGCATTTATTGTGAATCAATTATCTCATAAACATTGCTGCTATGAAATTTTGTTTGTTGAATCATATATCAACTATTTCTTTTATTGATAAATTCCATGGTTTTATGAAGTACTAATAGCAAGTTGTACTTGCAAAAGATATATTTTCTTGTTGCTTTGTTCCGGGCAGGTACATCTTAGTACTTCACTACTTCATTGCTGAAAACCCTGGGAATTTTTGATTAGTGTGACTTTAGAGAGGGGATATTTTCATAGACACTTTAACCTTTTCCTTCTCAAACCCCCAGGTCACCTGGGATGTCTCCCCTGGGCAATCAACCCTAAATAGAAAGAGGTATCTTGTTGAGGTGACAGTGATAGGATAACCTCTCGTTACGCCAATTTTCCTTCCCTTAACCTTTTCCTTTGAAATAAGTAAAAATTGAGTGATAACATTTTGGTGGCGTTGTCGGGGAACACTGGGTCAATTCTTCTCAAAGACGAAATTTATCGGTAAGCCTTTCCTCAAAATCCTTTACTTTACAAAGATTACCTAATCACTCCACTGATGGTGATCCCCTCATCCCTTTGATAGTTTCAAGAAAATTATCTGGAAACTCCACTAACCTTTTCCAAGGTGCACCTTACTCTCAATTATGTGATATTTCCAAGTTATGGGATCATGGAAACATGGGAACAAGTGTATCCGGCTATTAATTTCAAACGTTTTCAAGGATACCCAAATTATTTTGATACAAAATGGTCAAGAAACTCTCCAAGATTTGGAGGCCTCCCAATTACTCACATTGTAGAGTTCTTGAAGTATATAAGAGAGATAGAATTGGGAGGGGAGAATGTTCTAGTAAAATTATTCATACTTTCTTTGCCAACCTTTTTACAAGATTCGTTTAAGAGTTGTTGTGAATATCATCTTTCGTAGACCTCATCAGTAGGTTTATTGAGTTTGTGAAACCACGATGCGTGACATATGAAGATGCCCTTGATAATCTCGTAGTAGCCCTAGAAGATGAAGGATTCACCACTGAGATTGTGGGAGATCTTAGGGATGTGTACCATACTCAATGCCAATAATTGTCTGATATAAAGAAGATATTTACAAAAAAAAAGTTCAACCCCTTGATGAGGAGCAAGATTTCTCCCATGATTCGATAGAATGCAGTGAAGATTTAACTAGAAAAGTGAATTATGAGGATGAAGCACTGGTAACCGCTCAGTTCGATGAAGCTCTCCAAGATCCTATCTCCCCTACACAAGACGAAGATAATGAGGTGAGTCATTTTCCTTTCCAGTTTTTTAATGATACCTTATTCTATGATTCAGAGAGTGAAGAAGAAATGGAACCCTTGGACAAGCTAGATCCTCTGTATCTAAATATTGAAGATGTAGAGGTAAATATTCCATTTGATAAAGTTATCCAAATACTTGAAGCTCCTGCTCAGGAAGAAGTGAGCAAGGTGAGTCATTTCCCTTTCCAAAAATTTAATGATTCTTTATCTTATGATGTGGAGAGTGAAGAAGTATTGGATGTTTTAACCCCTTCATGTTATGATGAAGATGATGACTTTGTTGATAATATTGATGAATCCATACATGTCGGGAAGAGTAAATGGGATGTGATTGGATATGATGGGGATCCCATTTATGACATTGAGGGTCATTTCCAAAAGTTTCCTTTACCTTTATCACATGAAGTTATTAATAAACTTGACACTTGGAAACAAGGACATGACATGATCACAAATTTTCAGACACCCAGGAATGACCTAATGCTATGCTCTCCTAATAATTTTCGGTCATACCTTGACTATTTTGATGATTATTCCTATGAGAACATGGATTTATTCCATGAAGAAGATTATAAACTACCTTTGTGCTCAGATTTTGATAGAAGTGAGGACATCATTTTCCTGGAGGAGGATCTTTGTGACAATGTTTTCCAACCACCTTTGATTATTTTATCTTGTTGTGTCATTAAAGGTGTAGTTGGGAAGTATGTCTTTTGTATTAAGTTTKCTCTAAGACAAACCCTAGAGTTCAAGGRTAGGTTGTATACCTCAAGAATAATTMTGTCACCTCAGTCTTTCAACTTTCCTTTAAGAATTTTCCAGTCATCTTATAKGTCCTTGCTAGTCCCTTCCCAGACCTTAGATTGTGAASATGTCTGAGTTGGCCRACCTTCAGACACTTTGAGTCAGTATATTGAACCTTTGACTTTTCATGATCCCTTTCTGATATGGATTGAGCAATTTCCTGAGAATATGACTTGGCATCATTTTGTCCCTCCCTCCAACCTCCATGAGCTAGAATTTACGATTTCCGATGATKCCATACATTTCCTAACTCATGTTATTTTTGTGCTTAACTTGTCATTGTTTTGGTTTATGATCAAGCATAGAGGCGGGTACTATGAGATATTGCTAGGATGGATTTATTGGCTATTTGAGTACACCTAACATTCAACTAACAGGTAAGTAGATGTAATTAGGTAGGCATTTTGTATAGATTGTATATACCATCTGCATTTCATGCTAGAGTAGTTGTATTTCCATTTGTATATGTGTTTGCTTATTTTCATTTTTTGTACCATATATGACCCAGGGGTGATATCACCACCCCAAATGATTACTAATAATTTTTTGTTGAGATCAAGAAGGTCACAGGTCATGCCAGATATGTTGAGGTTCTCATTCACTCTATGGTGAGAACATGTCCCCGAGTTGGAGCCAGATGTTATCCCCTAGCCTAGGGATAACTAAAGATATTATGTCTCGAGGCCCATGGGTCCTAGTCATGGAGTACCGAGATCCATATTGACTAGAGCCTAGCCCTGGAGGGCCCATCTTTCTTCTTCAATGCCTCCACCTTGTCAACAACAATAGCATACATCCCATTGGTCTGGTCCTTCAGCAGCAGTGAGTCTTTCTCCATGAGGTAATGAGTTTGGGTATCATGGTATGTGTCACTCTGATTCTCAAAACATTTGAATATGTGCATTTAATTCTTTTTACTTATGATGTGTGCTTGGAAATTATGCCTTTCCACTTGTCTACACCTGGGGGGGATGATAGTATGCCCTAGCAGGTTGGTTCCCATAGGGTTTTAGTTTCCACTGGGTGGGTTCATGAAAGTTCATCATCCATTCCCACTATACTTATCACTTTTCATATTTTCCCCTCTCATCCATCCCCTACATTGGTTTGGGCATTGGGTTTGCCAAGCTAGCAAAGGGTTGTACATTACCTTGTGGGAAGAAGGGGCTAAAGGCCTAGAGGGTAAAAGTAGCTTGCAAAAGATAAAAGCCAAAAGAACAAAACCTTCAGATGCTTCACCCGAGGATCCCCGAGAAAGAAATAAAAGGCTTCTCAACAAGAAACTGAGGGACCCATAAAATAATAAAATCAAGACCAAGTTGGAGGTTGGGGGGTCTCATCACGAGCCATCCTATTAGGTCCATTGGAATGTCGTGGTATGACACTACCATTCATATGGTCACCACGATAGGGTAGTGGATATTGGTGGCATAGCCAAGAGAAAGGGGGTCTCATCACGAGCCATCCTTCTCATCTCCATGAAATGCTTGTGGGTAATTTTGTCACCACTAGTCACCACGCCAGGGCAATCTCCCCTAACTAGTCTCTTGAAAGAAAAAGCAATAAGATAAAAATATAAAAGGCATTGAATGGGCTTGGAAACATTTGCATCCATGACAAGGTGAATATCACCCTCTTCAGAGGCACCCATAGGTAAGTCATACATTCCCCTGTCATCACTACACCCATTGCTAAAACATCCCTCCCCACCTCACCTATTGCTAAAACATCCCTCCCCACCTCACCCATTTACATGGCCTGGATTTGTCTTCACCTGGAAACATCCAATGTCCAATGTGAATTAGCCCAAAAGGACTTCTTGACGTCCTCTCCAAACCTGGCTTGTAGAATAGCATAACATATTTGAGCACTTGTATGGGAAAGGGAGGTTTCATGCACATGTTTAGATAACTTGATTATTATATGTGATTCACATTGCTATGATCCATGTGACTTATGAGCCCATGGAGGGCATACTTGTTGTTTTTGTAGGTCCACACCCAACGGACAGGTACACATGGGGATATGATTAGTTTGGACGTCCATAGGGATAAAATCCCACCAGATGGATGTTGTGACCCCAGCTAGGGGTAGAGACAGATCAAAGGTTTGCACCAGAGAGAGAGGAGGACGTTCCACCAGAGATAGTCTAGCAGGCCTAGACCCAGGGGGGTCTTTCCCTCCTACTATGATGTTGGCCTTGAAAGGCCCATGATGTCACCTCTATGACCCTTGACGTCACCAGCATTTGATGGACACTTTGGAGGCAGTTATGTGCCAAGTGGCACGTGTGGCTTGGTGCAGAGGCCTTGGGAGGCCTAACGTTTTTCTCCTAGAGGACAATGTTTCACCAAAGAGGCCTAATGTCACCCTAAAGGGGCATGACGTCACCTATTCTTCTTGATTTAGGGTTTAAATTGTCATGTTTATGTAAAAAATGGATATTACATGTAAATTGGCCATGTCAGCCTTTTTGACCTAATTCTGGTCATTGTAACTATATAAATAAGGGGGAAATCACTCTTATTTTTCATCATCATTCACTCACACTTAGTGAGGTCTGAAATTTGCACCCTAATTAGGGTTACTTGGCTGAAATTTAGTGCACACTTCTTGAAGGAGGCTAATTTTGGAGTATTTTGGCATTTTTCTTGGTGGAGGTGTTCAACTAGGTTATTTGTTAGATGATTCTTGGTGAATGTAAGTAAATTTTCTGCAATTATTCTTCATATAATGGTTATGGTTGTATTTATCTTGCATTTTTACTAAGATTATGAAATTGCTAGCTTAAAACCCTAGGAGGCTAAAGCACATGTTATTGTCCTTGCCTTCATAACTTTCACCTACTAGATTATGCTAGAAAACCAATTTTATTGAAGCTTTTTGCTAAGGGCCTTGGCATTGCAACACCCTAGAACCTTTTGCTTCATCTAGCCATCATATTTTTATCCTTGAKCTAAAGAAGGAGGAAAACTACTAGGGCCTAGKGTTACCTACTTCCTAGTWGCCATTTTCCCCCAGGGTTTGGTAATTGAAGCCTTGGGCTACTAACACTTCAATTATTGACCCTCTTGTCTCTAGCTCTCTTATTATCATTTGTTCCTTCAAGACTTGTTGTTGCTTAAAAGACCCCATTTCACCCTAAAAGCACTGATCTAAGCCTTAYAATTGAGTGATTGACAAAAGCTACTATCAAAACCTTTACCTTAATCTCTCTGCTAACCACTCCTAACCTTAGAATAGTCTAATCTACTAACATATTTGTTGTTGTTACTAAAGTAAGCTACAGCCATCTATTGCAACATTAAAAGCACCTAAAAGCAATTGTAAAGTTGATTTATACACTGCCTGATTTTCTTTTGACAAATGCTAGTACTTTGCTATTGTTGAGTAATTGTTGTTGGTCATTGTGAAGCCATTTCAAGGCATTTATTGTGAAGCAATTATCTCATAAACATTGCTGCTATAAAATTACGTTTCCTTCATCATATATCAACTATTTATTTTGTTGATGAATTTCATGGTTTAATGAAGTACTAACAACAAGTTGAACTTGCAAAAGATATATTTTCTTGTTGCTTTATTCCGGGAAGGTACATCTTGATACTTCACTACTTCATTGGTTAAAACCCTGGGACTTTCTTATCAGTGTGACTTGTGAGAGGGGATATTTTCATAAACACTTTAACCTTTTCCTTCTCAAACCCCCAGGTCACCAAGGACGTCTCCCCTGGGCCATCAACCCTAAATAGAAAGAGGTATCATGTTGAGGTGATAGTGATAGGACAACCTCTCGTTACACCAATTTGCCTTCCCTTAACCTTTTCCTTTGGAATAAGTACAAATTGAGTGACAATAGGTAGCTCAAATAAAGATAATGATAGATCAACCTCAAATACTTTATATTTTGAAAACATGGTTACAAAGAACAGTCGAGATTGTTCCCAAGGTAGCTCTCTTGAAATTTCTAAAAATATATAGTTTGCTACATATTCTTTGAAATTTAAAATGTATTTGTCTTAAAGACTGGGATTGGGGCTCTTGCAGACCATAAAGAAAATAAATACAAGAAATAAGCTATTAGAAGGAAGATGGTGGGTGGTAGAAGAACAAGAATACCTAGTAAGAAGAAAAAAGGAGTTATCGGTCTTCAGTTAAATGATCCAAAATGGATCTAGGAAGGTCTAAAAAACAAATTTCTTGGAATCGGACGAAACCAGTGCCATTGTGTCTAGCTCGTCGCATTGATTCTGGCCATATAATTGTTTTCTCAAATGGATGTCGTATGCGAAAGATATCGCGTTCTGGCCGATTTTCCATACAAGTAAAAAGTCAAACTGGTCAAAGTCAACAGGACGTACTACTGACGTCAGCAGTACGAAAGGTGATTTCATCATGATGTCATGATATCACGCTAACATGGCATCACCAAGAGGTGACATGTGTCACTTGAATTTGGCATTTTTGAGTTGAGTTGTCACCAGTACAGATTTGACACATGGAATTGTACGAATGGCATGTGGCAGTCCGTACATGATGTGGCCCAGTGACAAGATGACATGTGGTAGTACGAATGACAACTAGGTTGTACAGAAATTGACATGGCAGGGTGACTAGGTTGTACAGATGTTGACGTGGCATGGTGACTGGGTTGTATGGATGTTGATGTGGCAGTTGACTAGACATGTGACTGGGTTGTACGATGCTGACATGAAAGCTGGTACATGCTAACTGTGCATTGACTATACGCTGACTGTATGGTATGGATGAATCATGGGACGACATGTGTCCCAATCAGAGAGCACCACGTGGCACCCAGGATTTAGCCAATGTTGATTGGGTCAAAAAAAATTGTTACCCGCAAGTTTTGAACCCCCGACCTCCAAGGGCGCCAATGCACTAAATTGCCCAGGCTAACCAACTGGGTTGTAGGTTTGATGGTGCATTGTTATGGGTAAGGCCCGGTCAACAAGGGGTAGGATCGGTCGACCAGGGGCTACAAACCTGGGATAAGACAACAGTTGGGGTGAAAGAGGTAAGGGCTTGGACACATGGCCATACCTACAGGACTAGAGGTTGTAGAACAGGGGCCAAGCCAGCAGTGGAGGTGCATGGGATTATAGTTCATGGACACATGGGCCATAGCCACATGACCAAGGCCAGGAATCAAGGGGCCAGCGCAAAAATTCTAGCTCGTAGACACATGGACCTGCTCCATATGACCAGGAGCCCGGGAATAGGGGCTATGCCCAAATTTCGTTGGAAAGTGGGTTTTTAACATTATATTATTATTTTTTATGGTTATTTCAGTTGATTTTAATGGATTTTAGCCAATATTGGGGGATCTCGATCCCGATTTGAGGCCAAATATTGGGAGGAAGTTGGGAGGTTGATGCCAACTCCAAATATATATAAACCAAGGGTTCTTAGAAGCATTAAGAGAGGTTTAGAACAGGAGAAATGTTGAGGAATTTGAAAGCCAAAGCCATTTTATGCAAGGAAGCTATTGAGGAGAGAAACTTTGCGGGCCAATTCTGGGAGCTAGGCTCAACCGTTTTCAGTGTCGTTAGTTGTGTTGGATTCTTGAGGTCGAGAAGAACACGATCAGACCAATTTTTAATCCTTTTAAAACTTTTATGATGTACTTTTTAAGCATTGAAGAGAAATAAGAAATCATCACCCACTGAGACAAAGGCCCGGAGACGTAGGCAATCTTGTCGAACTTCGTTAACAACTTTGTTGTTATGGTTTGTTTTTCTTTGTGATTACATTCTGATCTTCATTTTTAATGATCCAAAATTGATCTTTTAAAAACTTGGTTAAGTTTTAATCATGTTTCAATTACCAATTAGGAATTAATGAAAGAATGAGATATTATGGCTGCCATAATATCTCATTCTTTCATTAATTCCTAATTGGTAATTGAAACATGCTTAAAACTTAACCAAGTTTTTAAAACATCAATTTTGGATCATTAAACCTTTCTAGTGTAAGAGGTGGAATAACTAGATAAAGGACTTGATAAAGAAAAGAAAGGATATGATCATCATAAACTTACTATGATGGTATCTCATTCAATTCTTATTGTTGGACCTTTGATGGAGCATCTCTTCTCTTTTTAAGGAGAGATTTTCTAACTACTTGGGTAGTTAGGGTTTCTCCCTTCTAGAAATTATCGTACAAGTTTCTTCTTGAAACATTCCCTTTAATTAATGCCTCAGTAACTCCTCATTAATGAATTCACATCATTAATACAAGTATACTAAAAGTGGGTCCCTCTCCTTTTTTAATAAAAGTTTAAATAAACTTTTATTTTCACAGTTTAATTAATTTCCCATTAAAATAGGATGACTGTAATTTATTTTTTTGGAAGTGAAAACCAACTTTTAAACCATGTAAACCACTTCTTATGTGATATACATCTTCTAATTTTCCAATGATATAATTTTTGCGCAAATCCATCACCCGGATCTCAAGATATGAGCTTGTGAAGTTGAGTTGACATGCAAGCCCATTAAAACTGCAGTTGAATGATATTTTAATTTCTGAAAAAATGTATCAAATTTTAGCACTTGAAACCTATAACATAATATTCTACGTCGAAATACCTTTCCAATAGTATAAAGTTTGCACGATTCCTACACCCGGAGCTCAAGTTATGGCCTACGCAAGATCAATACTCAGTCATCGTCGATCAAAATTGAAGGGAAAATCTCAACCCTTGGATTGATTTCCATGCTTCCCTTCATAAAATTCAACTTTTTGGTTTGAAAGTCTATCCCACATGCATTGGGATATTTGATTCTTCCTTATATATAATACTAATTATTTGATACACTTAGCAAGAAATACGAGAAGAGAAGAAATTATGGAGCTTGGAGGATTTGGCCCTTGGAAAATTGTCAAATAAAGTAATAATTTTGGAATACCGCCATCGTCCATCTCACACCCAGTAATCGATGAATCATCTATTCATATCCTTCCATGTGTGTTTTTAATAAATTTCCACATGTCTCTAATAATAATATTCCACGTGTCTCCCTCCACGAGTTGTCATGTGTCACAATTCCATGCTTCCATGTGGAATGTTCTTATTGGTTCATAGTTTAAATGGGGAAAAACTTTGGAATGATGGTTAAGTATGGGAAATCAGGTGAAAGGGTAAGTGAAGGGAAAATTTTCGGTAGCAGAAGTCAAGGGGGTATTTTGTAGGTTGCGGGGACAGGTTGGCGGATTGGGGAGTGAGGTGAGTAAGGGAGTGAGGGATAACTAGTGTCCGCCCGCCCGCGGGCTATATTTATTTGAGAAAAWTTTAAGTAGGGAGAGGGTAAGGAGATGATTCTACAAGTCCACGATACAAAATAGACTAAGTGTTGAGGAACGATCGATCGGACTCGCGTGCAATATGAATGAAATACTTTGGAGCTCAGCCCCCACAACAAGGCTAATGGTTGAGATGTAGTTCACGAAACTTGGGGTGCAAAGTGAAGGTCACGGAAAATGGAGGATGAGAGCTCGAACCCATGAACACTGAAATATGACTAAGTATGGAAAAAGATATGTTGAGTGAAAATTCTAAGTATGGTAGAATTGTAATATAGAAGAGGAGAGGGGAACATGATACTTAGAAAGATTCTTCAAAATCGGACCTTTGGACAAGGTCTTGAGTAACTTAGGCATACAGAAACAGATTTATGATCCAAAAAATGTGTGGTGAACCTAAGACTGAGGGCTGCAAAATGAACTTATAAAAGTTCAAAAATGTCTTCTTTTGATATCAAGGATTTTATGAATCCAAGAGAAGGAAAATATAGATGACCAAATTTTGGTCAACAAATGGCTCCAGCTGCAGGACAATGACCCCCTTTGGGTTGTTGAGAACACCAAAATCTCAAGAACAACTACCTTCTCCATTGGGCTATGGAGTCATCTTCAAAATAAATCCATGTAATTCTTCTTCTTTCCTGGAGTTACCTTCGAGTTCGACTACATTATTGTGCAAAATTGAACAAAAATATGTAGATATATGATCTACCTACCCTAACTTACTTGAAAGAAAGGGGCACCTTAGGTGTAGGAAGATTTCCAATGGAGCCCCTCAAGCATCCAGCCGACTTGTAGAATGAGTTCCTAAGTTGGGCAATATGTTGAGGATGCTACCAAATGATCAAAAACATGCCCAAAGTATATTGTGATGAGACTGAAAAAAATGTTCTTGAAATTTGATTGTATCGCTTGGCCAACAATGTTTTGGAACTATGACTCAATTAAATCAACTTTTATTTGTTCAAGAATATTGTGTTCTTTGATTGGATAAGGAGTTTCCAATCTGAGAATAATTTCATCTTTTTCCTTATCATCAACCACATCTAATATTTCTAATTCAACATCATTTCCTTGAAGGAATTCTTCCTTTGTACAATGATCATGTCTCTGTGGTGAGGTTGCAATGATGAACTGTTGATGAAATTTTGTGGGGAACTGTAGGCCATATTTTGTTGTTCATCAATAAATTGATGATATTCAGAAATAAAATTTATCATCCATGATTCCTCTTGCTTCAAATGTCTTTCCTTTGATGCTTGGAAAATTCTTTCTTCATGAAACTCTGCTTCAAGAAAACAATCAACATAGTACAAATATGATATAAAGTGATTATTTATATCCCTTCGATGTAAACATTGTTGTTGTGGCTTGATGTATCTTGGTTGTGTTATTTGAGACTATGCTACAATATTTTCAAAATGAATTAAGTCCTCATGTTCATCCTTGATTTCGCTATAATCATCATTCTCAAATTGAGCACATGAGAGGTTGGAATTTACCTCCCATGAATCATATAGAGGATGGTGTTCTTCTTGGATTGAAAAGTTAGTGTTTTCATTTTTTGTTTCAAGATCAGGATCTGAAGAAAAAAAAATCATGTATTTCCTCAAAGTTTCCTTCTAAATTCATCCCTCCATTGTCTTGGATAGATTTCAGGGGGTCTAATATGTTTGCACCGGTTTCAAGAAAAAATATTTCAATGAGTTGAGCTCGCTGCATCAATTATTTCCAGTTGCATTTTCCTTCTTGCCTCAATATAAATCTCAAATTTGTGGGCAAAGCATTTCCGTAACAACTGAAAATAATGACATAGTTTGGAAACATTTCTTGAGGAACCTCATGAAGAACATTCATAAATCTGAAAGAAAAATTTTTAATTGTTTCTTATTTGTTCATCCCGATTTCAATCAACTTCAAGAAAAGATAATATAGATATTTTCTTGAGAAATATATTTTGACAAACAAGTTTTCTAATACATCCCAACTAGTGATGGTTTCAGGAAGCAATAAATAAAACCATTCACTAGAATATTCTTTTAAAGTCGAGATAAATAACCGGCATGCAACATCATTTTGAGCCACATTAAAAATTTCACAAGCATTGTCAAATTTAATCAAATATTTCTTTGCATCTTCTGAAACATTCTCGCATAATGTTGGAAATTTGTCCATGGAAATATCTGGCAAGGGGTGAACTTCTCCTTGCAAATTGAGTGGGCTTATGTGAAACCTTTTCTTTTCTTGGATACCTTCTCCTTTCACTATTCCTTGAACAACTTATGTTGATGGAGGAGGAGAAATCTCTTGATATCATGAGAAAAATTCCTCGGAGTATTCTTCGTATACATATTTTTGAAATTCTGAGATATTTTTAGTGAAGTCATTGGGGCATATTTCTTTAAGATCTTGAGTTTTGAGGATGGAGTTTCTAGGGAGATCATCCTCCCAAATATTTGGTGGTTTTTTGATTCCATAAAAGTTTTCACAACTGATTTGTGACTGAAATTTCAACAATAAACCTTCAAGGTCATTCAATGTTCTTTGAACAAGGCTCTCCAAAACCCAATTCATCTTAAATCAATCTCTAAATTTTCTCTCAAACTGCAACCATACTGCTTCTAGTCTTCCAATAATATATGATCCAAAAGGTATCATATCTCTTGAAAACAAATCGTTCCCCGGTATGGTCACCAAAAATGTTGACGCTTGAATCTGTTATGACCGAAACGATAACCTCACGAGGATATAAATCCCCCTGTGTTTTTATAGATGTGGTACTCCTCTTTTACTTCATATTTTCGTGGGACTTTGGGTCTTCATAATATGGGACTTTGCAGAAGTCTGTTGTGGTAATCAAAGAAATATAAAATAACAAGAAACAAAATGTTTTGTTTTTGTTTAAAGAAGGTTCCTAATAAAGGACCAGGAATCACACATTTTATACATTAAAGAAAAATAAGCAAAATTTCTTCACATTTATCATAGTTTAAGTAAATATTTATGATCACATAAAAATAAAAAGAAAATGATCTGCATACATAAGAGAAATTTAACAGAGTGGACACATGGGAAGCTCAAATAAATATAATGATATATCAACCTCAAATACTTTATATTCTGAAAACTGGGTTACAAAGCACAATTGAGATTGTTCCCAAAGTAGCTCTCTTGAAATTTCTAAAAAATATATAGTATGTTATGTATTCTTTGAAATTTAAAATGTATTTGTCTTAAAGACCGGGATTGGGGCTCCCGTAGACCATAAAGAAAATAAATACAAGAAATAAGCTCTTAGAAGGAATATGGTGGGTGGTAAAAGAACAATAAGACCTGGTAAAAAGAAAAAAAGAGTTATCAGTCTTCAGTTAAACCTTTCTAGTGAAAGAGGTGGAATAATTGGATGAAGGACTTGATAAAGAAAAACAAGTATGTGATCAACATAAAATTACTATGATGCTCTCTCATTCAATTCTTATTGTTGGACCTTTGGTGGAGCCTCTCTTCTCTTTTTAAGGAGAGATTTTCTAACTACTTGGGTAATTAGGGTTTCTCCCTTCTAGAAATTCTCGTACAAGTTTTTTCTTGAAACATTCTCTTTAATTAACGCCTCATTAATTCCTCATTAATGAATTCAAATCATTAATACAAGTATATTCAAAGTGGGTCCCTCTCATTTTTTAATAAAAGTTTAAATAAACTTTTATTTTCATAATTTAATTAATTTCCCATTAAAATAGGACGATTGTAATTTAATTTTATGGAAGTAAAAACTAATTTTTAAACCATGTAAACCACTTCTTATGTTCTCTTCATATTCTCATTTTTCCAATGATATAAAGTTCGTGCAAATCCATCGCCTGGATCTCAAGATATGAGCTCATGAAGTTGAGTTGTCATGCAATCCCATTAAAACTACAACTGACTAATATTTTAATTTCTGAGAAAAATGTATCAACTTTCAGAACTTGAAACCTGTAACATCATCTTCTACGTCGAAATACCTTTCCAGCGTATAAATTTTGCGCGATTCCTACACCCGGAGCTCAAGTTATGGTCTTCGCAAGATCAATACTCATCCATTGTCGATCAAAATTGATGGGCAAATCTCAACCCTTGGATTGATTTTCGTGCTTCCCTTCATAAAATTCGACTTTTTGGTTTGAAAGTCTATCCCACATGCATTGGGATATTTTATTCTTCATGATATATAATACTAAGTATTTGATACACTTAGCAAGAAACACGAGAAGAGAAGAAATTATGGAGCTTGGAGGATTTGGCCCTTGGAAAATTGTCGAATAAAATAATAATTTTGGAATCCCATCGTCGTCCATCTCATGCCCAGTCATCGATGAATCATCCCTTCATATACTTCCATGTGTATTTGTAATAACTTTCCACGTGTCTCTAATAATAATATTCCATGTCTCTCCCTCCACGATTTATCATGTGTCACAATTCCATGCTTCCATGTGGAATGTTCTTATTGGTTCATAGTTTAAATGGGGAAAAACTTTGGAATGAAGGTTAAGTATGGCAAATCAGGCGGAAGGGTAAGTGAAGGGAAAATTGTAGGTAGCGAAATTCAAGGGGGTAGTTTGTAGGTTTCGGGGACGGGTTGGCGGGTTGGGGAGTGATGTGAGTAAGGGAGTGAGGGATGACTGGTGTCCGCCCTCCCACAAGATATATTTATTTGAGAAAAGTTTAAGTAGGGAGAGGGTAAGGAGATGAGTCTATGAGTCTGCCATACAAAAATAGACTAAGTGTTGAGGAACGGTCGGTCGGACTCGCATGCAAGAGGAATGAAATACTTTGGAGCTCAGCCCCCATGACAAGGATGATGGTCGAGATGTAGTTCATGGAACTTGGCGTGCAAAGTGAAGGTCACGTAAAATGGAGGATGAGAGCTCGAACCCACGAACACTAAAATATGAATAAGTATGGAAAGAGATATGTTGAGTGAAAATTTTAAGTATGGTATAATTATAATATAGGAGAGGAGAGGGGAACATGATACTTAGAAATATTCTTCAAAATCGGACCTCTGGACAAGGTCTTGAGTAACTTAGGCATACAAAAACAGATTTCTGATCCGAAAAATGTGTGGTGAACCTAAGACTAAGGGTTGCAGAATGAACTTATAAAAGTTCAAAAATGTCTTCTTTTGATATCAAGGCTTTTATGAATCTAAGAGCAGGAAAATATTGATGAAAAAATGTTGGTCAACACCTTCATAGATGATTACTCAAGAAATACTTGGTTATATCTCTTGAAGACAAAGGATGAAGTTTTCAGCGAGTTTCAGGAATTCAAGGCAAAAATAGAAAACCTCACAAGCAAGAAAATCAATACTTTGAGAACAGATAATGGAGGACAATACACATCCAAGGAATTTGTTTCCTTTTTCAAATCAATAGGGATTATGAGGGAGCTAATCGTTCCTCATAATCATCAACAAAATGGTGTAGTAGAAAGGAAGAATACATCCATTGAAGAAACCATGAAGGAACTAATGAATGATCAAGTTCTATCCATGTATCTATGGGGAGAAGCAGCCATGACAACAATATATGTTCAGAACAGAAGTCCCCACTGCATATTGAAGGATATGACTCCAGAATAACCTTCTTAGGAAATAAACCTAATGTGGAACACTTAAGAATCTTTGGGTTCCCTGTTTACATTCATATCCCCAAGGATAAAAGGAAGAAACTAGAACCCTCACGAAAGAAGGGAATATTTGTTAGATATAGTGAATCCTCCAAAGCCTATAGAATCTATATTCCAGAACAACATAAGATTGAACTTAGCAGAGATGTAATTTTCAATGAGAAGTTGGCTTTCAAGAAATCTATAGAAGACTCCATGGAAGAAGAATATGAAGAGCCTAAAGAAGAAAGGACCTATCTTCCAGAAAGTCGGAATGAAGAACCATAACAACTTGATCATCCAATGCAACCATGCAAACCTATTGAATCAGTCATTGTACCCAAAAATAGAAAATTTCCATCTTGGCTTGAAGCTACTCTACAAGAAGAAGAAAGACTCAAAGCTCCAAGTGGCACTTTCTGATAAAGCAAGAAGCCCAAAAGATTCTCCAGCTATGCAGCATGTATGAAAAAATGTATAAATGAAGAACCCACCACATTTGATGAAGCAGCTTAGAAGAAACAATGGAAAGAAGCCATGACATAAGAATATTGGTCTATCATGAAAAATGGCGTGTGGGAACCGTGCCTAGACCCAAGGAAAAATCAGTGGTAACTTCAAAATGGGTCTATAAGATCAAACATGTAGTAGGCAGAAGTGTAGATAAATACAAGGCAAGGTTCGTGGCTAGAGGGTTCTCCCATAAGGAGGGAGGAGATTATGACGAGACCTTTGCTCCTATTTCCATATATACTTCTATTAGAGCCATTATGTCTCTTGTTTCTTCCATGGTATGGAGTTTACATCAGATGGATGTAAAGATATATTTTCTCAATGGAGCAATTGAATAAGAAGTATACATTGAAAAACCTCAAGGTTTTGTGGTGCATCCCAGAGACACTCATGTTTGCAGATTAAAGTAATCCCTGTATAGAATCAAGCAATCTCCAAGAGCTTGGTATGCCAGAATTGACAGTTACTTAATAAGATTTGGTTTCTCTAAGAGTCGTGTAGATCCAAATCTCTATTCTATTGTTGTATGTCGACAATTTATTCTTGACAGGTTTAGAGTCTCTCATCACCCAGTGTAAGAAGGAGTTAGATTCTGAGTTCGATATGAAAGATATTGGTCTCATGCATTATTACTTGGGACTAGAAGTATGGAAGAAGCTTGGTGAAGTCTTCCTTGGAAAAGGAAAGTATGCAGTAAAAATCCTTCAGAAATTTGGAATGATCGATTGTAAATCCATGGCCACTCCTATGACCACAAACATAAAAAAAGTAAGAGACTTAGATTCTGATCCAGTAGATTCATCCCTATATCGAAAATTGATTGGGTCATTGATATATCTAGTAAATACTTGACCAAATATTTGCTTTATTGTAAACACTTTAAGCCAGTTCCAGGTGGAACCCAGACATGAGAAATGGATAGTTGCAAAGCATGTTCTAAGATATATTTGTGGGATGTTAAACTATGTTTTAAGATACACCTCAACCATTTATATATAACTTCATGGATTCACATATTCAGATTGGACAGGGAGTGCGGAAGACAGAAGAAGTACTTCAGGAATGTGTTTCAGTTTGGGCTTCGCTATGATATCATGGGCCAGTGGAAAACATAAGTCTTTCGCACTCTRCACTCCAGAAGAAAAATATATCGCAACATGTGAAGCATGTATTGAAGCAGTGTGGTTGAGGAAGCTTATTTATGGACTATTTGATCAAGTACCAGATTCGACCATAATATACTATGACAATCAAATTTTTATGAAGCTATCAGAACACCCAATAATTCATGACCGTTCGAAACATATTGAGATCAAATATTACTTTATTCATGACAAAGTCCAGGAAGGAGAATTGAAACTCTAGTATATCTCCACAGATGAGAAGGTAGMAAACATTTTGACAAAGCCTCTGTCCAGAATAAATTTTGCGTACTTAAGGGACAAGATGGGGCTCGTGGAGATAACTCTCTTAGTTGAAAGCGAAGAGATGGCTCGCCAGGTTGGGAGGGAGAACTGATATGTTATTGATTTATGGGAATTCATTTTTCATTTCGTAAAATGGTCTAGGTTGGGCAGTCACCTTCCAGTCCAGAAAGTGGCCCAAGATTTCTCATGGAAAAGCATTTTCCAGTTCGGAAAATGGTCCAGATCGGACAGTCATTTTCATAATGAAAATGGTCCGATAGAATGTTGATGTACCATATATAGTGATTCTCCTTATGGATAGTGTGGGGGAATGGTCTAGGACAATCATTCTTCTTGGAAGTCACACAGAGTAGTGGTCAAGTAGAATGGTCCACCTCTCCGGGCAGTCATTCTTTTGAAGTTCACAGTTGTGCGCAGTTTCGAAGAATGGTTTGTTATAGGAGGTTGGTGTAGGACAATCATTTTCATTAGGAAATGGTTCGAACAATCATTCCCTGGGGAAGAATTATAATATCCCCAAGGATGAGCCCAATTATATTATGTATTGTAAACATGTTTTGTAGGATGGTGAATCGAGTTATAATAATCTAGGAGGCTTATTTGGTGATTAGACCAGAGAGCCTAGGTGTTAAAGGCCAGGAGCCTATTTTTGTATATACAATTATGCAGATCATTAATAAAATATAAAAATTGTTGCGTGTAGACTGACCATGAAGAAAGAGTGATGGGGGACTAAGCTTCCACAAGGTTGGGTAAGGGAGGAGGCTAAGTGTGTGGGCCTAGGGGCTAAGCTAGGGGGCTTACCTCTAAAGGGGATAATAATTTATTATTATTTTCTGAAGGCTAAGGTGGACATGTTGAGTGTTGTCCCAAGTTTCTGTAAAGGGAACATGTGCTAAGTGAAACTCATGCAGCTCCAGGAACACAAGTGTCAACCTGGGCACATGCAGTTAAAACTGATGAGTCAGTCATGTTGGGGGTCATTCTAT
Source organism: Picea mariana (assembly GCA_032191745.1). Taxonomy (NCBI): domain Eukaryota; kingdom Viridiplantae; phylum Streptophyta; class Pinopsida; order Pinales; family Pinaceae; genus Picea; species Picea mariana. Next base: position 53,188 of record JASDQU010881893.1, read on the forward strand.
CATTCTTTCATCCTCTGCCTGAGTTCGTTGGGATGCTCATCTAAACCCATTTTTCCTCTGCATTTGCATTTACTTACCCACACATCATGAAGGAAACCCTCACGAGAAGATTGTTCTCTCTTGAATTCTTTCATCCTCCACCTAAGTCGTGTTTCCATTCCCCATCCTTCATGAATTATATTTAGCTCTACGATCGACCTCTATGTTGATTCCTTGTCACGCAACTTGAAACCAATGGAAAACTCGTGGACTGAGCCGTGTATCCTATGAATTCTAAGCACCCTGTAAATGTCTAAACCGTGTTGTGTCTTAGTGTGGACTGTTGTCGTTTTTGGATGTCCATACCCAAATTCTTGTTACTGCTATCACCGTGAGTTAACCAAATTGTTATTGTTGTTGTTGTTATCCTCACCTTGTGGGAATTGAGTTGAAAATGGTTGAAGAAGCGGGTTGTCAGGCCCATGGTAGAAGAGGCAGGTTGTCAGGCCTCTGAGCAGCTCTCTCCAGGTGAGAGATTTTGTTGGGAAGTGGTTTTATCCCAGAGAGAGTCCAGTACCAGCTATGAAGCTCTGAGAATTCTTGATTCTGCTTGTTGTCGAGAACCTGAGAGGGAGGTGAAGCAGTCAATGGACTGTGTGACAGTGAAGGTGTATAATCCCGGGTGGAATAGGCATGTGGGGAATGAGAGTTCGTGAGTAGTGGGCGTAAGAAGGCTCCTGGAGAGAATCCTTTCAATTGCACTGTGCAGTTTCTTGTAACCTCAGCCTAGTCTAGGAATCCCTTGCCCTGGGTGGAGCTTAGTCCCAGCTCGGGGTTGACCCATTGTTGAGTGTTATAAGAAACGTGGTCTATGGTTGGGAGGTTCGTGGAAGGTCTGCATGTAGTTGGTGGTGTTACTCCAATTGAAAAGATAAGTATCATTATGTGCTTAATTTATATGTTATGCATGTATGTGATGCTTGAATGTTATCATGTATTCCGTTGCGTATATGAACTACTGTTAATTCCATTGATTTTGTATGATAGCAGTAATTCTGTGGTTATTGTGATTAAGTGTTTTAATTCGATTAAAATGCATATATTGTATAAGCGTATATTCAGCAGTGGTAACATTACGCGACCTCTGTGTTGGTCGGGGATGCTCCAGTTTGGTATCGGAGCTAAGTGAAGCCTTCAAGTAGTGGCATTGTCCGACCTGTTGGTGGTTGGGGATGTTACAAATTGGTAGCAGAGCTAATTAAATTGCCTGAGTAGTGGCATTGCCCAACCTGTTGGTGGTTGGGGATGTGACAAATTAGTATCAAAGCCAAGGTTTTCAACAGTGAGCCTGGATGGGCCATGTTAGTGGAAAATGAAGAAAAATTTTCGAAAGAATTGTTGTCAAAGTAGACAAAATTCGAGTTCAGAGCCAAAGTTTTAACACTGAACCTGAATGGGCTAGATAAGTGGTCATTGGACTCGAAGTTTCAGGTGGAAATTGTGTTAAGAGGAACCAATTTTGGACCTCAGAACCTTCCTGAGTGGCAAGAAGTTACCTTGGTCGTGTTAGGAAGCTCAGGAGGAGTAGTGGTGTCGTAAAACCACAACAGAAGTGGTATTGGGC
>JASDQU010881893.1:64310-75215 GCA_032191745.1 Picea mariana
CATCCAATACTCCATTTGAAAAGAAATAAAAAGTTTACAAAAGATATAACATACAAAAGAGAAAGGATCAAAATCCTTCTCTCCAATTCTTGGATCTTAATGGCTCTGAACTTTCTCATATATTTATACAATGAATGAACAGTCTGGGCATCACTATTAATTTTTTCCACCTGAAATTTGTCTCGTAAAAAGACATCAATATATCTCAAATCGTGCATTTGTTTTGGAAAATCTCTATGTGGAAGGTAAATGGGTCCATTTTGGTTCTGGGTTTTCAACTGTTTCTTCAATTTCCTCACGGTTTGGCTGCAATCAGTCCGGCAAAATCGCCTGTCTGATCTTGACGCCTTTCCAAATTTTATCTGTTGTTGCTCATAAAATTATTTGTAGCAATCTAAAATTATTTTTGGATCAATCATCTTGAATGTATTTAGATAATAAAATCAAGCCATGATCAGATCCGTATCAATTATTTGATAATAGAAACCTTTGAAACAAAAAAAAAACCTAAATTAATAACCTAAAAATTGTGAATAAAACAAAATCTAAAAAATAAAAAATGAATTTAAACTAACTATAACTTATAAACAAACATTGTTTATAATTTCATTTCAAATATGATCTTAAAATTCTAGAAGCTTCAAGTTAATGGAGAAGAGAAAAATATTAATTTTGTTTTTTTACAAAATCAAACAAATGATATATAATTCTTTTATTATTATTATTTTGAAATGATATGCAAAATGAAAAAAGATTTAATTAATTAATATCACCAAATGATTTCATGAAAATGAGAAACCAACCAAGATATTATTTGATGAAGTATTGAACCCATTATTCAAAATAGTCAAACTTGCTAATGAGCAAAAGAAAGAACACATAATTATAATTTAAACGAAAGTAAACAGTTGATAAAAATTAACGTTTTTGTTTAAATTGAGATTTTTATGCTCGTTTCTAAATTTTAGCATATACTCTTATAATGAATGTCTCATACTATAGTGAATGTCTTAAGTTTGTCTCAAAGCAAACCAAGGTATAGAACTATTTGAAAATGTTGATTCTGTAGCTCATCATAATTATCAAGATTCTAATGGGGGCCCTTTAAATTTTGTAAAAATTTAGGGGGAGTTGTTGGGGCCCAACAACACAGTTGTGTTCTATTGGATGGCATTGTTCTGATTGCCATGGAGACTATCTAGTTGGATAGTGATGATGGTGCTCGTAATTTGATCATGAGATAGAATGTATGGCTATGATGATTCTACCGGTTGAATGGTTTGTTTGTGCTCAAGACCATTGTCTTTAATACCTCCCTAGCTAGGAGGGAGTGTTGATATTATGGTAGTTGCGAGAGGTATTAACCTCTTCGTGTAACCTTTGAAAAGACTATAATATTTAGAGAAGCAAGAGAAACCTTAAGACGTTGGATAATAACTCTAGAAGACAAGTCAACTCAAGAGAATATTTAATATTGAGTTATTGGTCTCCAGGAAGAGAAGTCGGCCTAGTCAAGTGAGTTGGATCAATATAAATAGAGGGCGTTGGAGCTCATTTGGACACTTTCATTCTCACAACTGCATAAGGACAAGTGGCGCACATGACTAGTGATGCAGGAGCATCTCAAGTGAGCCAGCGCGGAGACAAAAGACAGCTGGAAAAGCACCCAGTGCAAATTTTGAAAACGTTATGAAATATTAATGAAACAATTAAATGAAGGCACACTTGTATAATGTAAACGGACCTTGAGCGATCCGCTCTCATCCTTAGTAGGTGAAAGGCATTTATGCTAGTTAATGCAAGTAGATAGAATTTAATGTTTAGATTTGACAGTTTTAGAGCGCAAGAGGGAAACATGATATAGACATCCTCATTGTGTATTGTAACATTATTATGAAGAGCATGAAGAGTGAGAGCATAGAGCTGTGTAAAAACACCCATGTACAGAGATTTGAATTAATAGAAATAGTTTTGATTCAAATTCATGGCGTTGTGTTTGTTCTCTGTGTATGTACGTTGAATGTTATGCTCATGGATGTTTACTTCCTGTTACACATTTGCTTTATATGCTGTGCATATGATTTCATGTTTTGAGTTTGAAGTCTGAGAGGGAGTAGGAATGAGTTTCAATTGTTTCTCTATCTGAGAAAGGATTCCTGCAAGGAGTGCAGTTGAATTGTTCGCAAGGAGTGCGTTGACAAAGGGTTCAGAGATTTGTCTCTGGAAGGCTCAGATAGGACGGCTATTGTTCTCATTCTCACAGAAGTGTAAGTTAGACACAGGAGTTGTGCAAGGTGTGCACATACCAAGCTTGAATTCAGGGTTTGAAACCTGAGAAGCTATTGAAGGACTGCTGCTGCAAGGAGTGCGCGGACTCGAAAAGAGTTCAACACTTGGAGTGTTTGAAGGTTTGCCGCAAGGAGTGCGTGCAGGATTTTCCTGAAAGACTCGAAGTCCTGAGAAAGCTCAGGAAGTATAGGACCTTCGGAAATCATCGAAGAGGAGCACAGGAAGTTTGTGCCTTGAAACCTTGAGAAGGCGTCGCCAGGTTGTGTTGCAGGCGATTGAGTTCCGTGGAAGAACAATTCCATGAAAAGTTGTAGAATCCCTTAAGAAGGAAGAGAAACAGACGGTCAAAATTCTCCGTGGAGAATTCGCGAAGTCCCGCGAGCCGTCAGATCTCATAGAAGAATGGGGAGATTATGGTGATCGTGTTTTGAAGTACAAGCCAGGAGAAAACCAGAACCGTTGATCAAGACCAACGGGAGCCGTTGGATTCACCCTTGTGAAAGTTCATTTCGGGACTTAGAGGATTGAAAGACCGAAACTTTGTCATTTGGATTCGCGAAATCGCGAAGTCTGAAACCCCGACACATCGGGAGGTTTCATAGTGGGACAGACCCATGGACATGTGGCAGAGTCCAGGCATTTTGGAAATTCAGATTTGGAGTGGACGAAAGGCAGCCAAGACCTTGGCTGACCAAATCCCCAAAACGCGAAAGGAATACGAAACATCGGAGTTCGGAGTTCGGGACTTCAGAACTCAGGGAATCAACATTCCCGTCGACAAGGAGTGGAACCCTTGTTACATCGTGATTCCCAAAATTGTGAACCAACAGCTTGGTCCATCGACAAATCGGGAATCGGGAAATCGGGGATCGTGGTATCGAGAGTCCAGAACTCCCGATACACGAAAGTTCGAAAAGCTTACGAGCGTGCAGATCGAGAAGGAGGCGACATGTGGAAAAAATCCCATGCCAGCTGGAGAGGTTGGTTGAAGTGACGTGTGGAAAGGCCAAGGGTTGTGGGACCCAGAGTAAGTGTGAAGTTCTTTCGGGGTTTCGGGACCCAAAAGGAAGAGCGAAAAATAGCGCTGACCGTTGGATCGGCGAAGAAACTCTAGAACCGTCGATTTTTGTTTGTGTCAAAACATTTGTTTTGTGGTGTGTTATCGAAACTTGGCATATCGAGTTTCAGAGATTTGAAAGGCATAGAGTGCTAGGCTGTAGGACTCGCAAAGGTGCGAGGCCCGATTTCCCGACGCACAGGAAAGGGAAATCCTCGAAGGTTTAACTGTGGGCGCAGATTTTCCGAAAGGAAAATAGAAGAGACAATCGAGAGCTCTTTGGGCCAAGGAGAGAAGAACGATCCTATGTACGTGGACTTTCCGGCCCGTGGGTTGGGGAGGGTTGTGTCAGGTTTAGGTATTAGAGCACATAAAGGTTTCTTTCTTTCTGTAGCAGGAAAAAAAAGAAAATTTCAGCCATGCCACCAAGGAGGAGAGACAGACAATCAACTAATCCAGAAGAGGAAAGGGAGATGTACAGAGGAAGGGGCAGGCAGGTGTAGAATCTAGAAGTAGAAAGAGATCTGCATAACATACGCGCCAGACTTGTGGACATGGAGATAAGACAAAGGTGCACAGCTGATGTAGGAGATATCAGTGAGTCTGAAAATGAAGATGATGCTGGACATGGAGAAGAAGAAGTCACAACAGAAGATGCAACAAATGAACACTTGCTTAAATTTGTTGCAAGAATGGGTGCAAGGGCGAAGATGGACATTCTAGTTTATGAGGGAAATCTGGATGTAGAAGAGCTTCTAGACTGGATTAGAGCTCTGGACACCTACTTTGACTATGAAGATGTCGAAGAGGACAAGAAGATCAAGCATGCTGTCACGAGATTGAAAGGACATGCAACATTGTGGTGGGATGAACTACAAGCTGACAGGCATTGCCAAGGCACGCATAAAATTAAGAGCTGGGACAAGATGATTGCAAAGATGAAGGCGAAATTCATCCCCAGAGATTATCAAATCACTCTGTTCAGGAGAATGCAGAACTTGAGACAGAAGTTGATGACGGTGAAGGAATATACTGAAGAATTTTACAGGTTGAACATCAGGGCAGGTCATCATGAAAGCAACGATGAAAAAGTAGCAAGGTATATGAATGGCCTGAGATATGAAATTCAAGATGAGATAAGTATGTTGACCATCCGAACGGTGGAAGATACTTATCATATGGCCTCGAAAGCTGAAGAGAAGCTGAGCCTAAAGCAGGGTCAAAGAGGCCGAGGAAGAAGTCAGCCCAGGGGCAAGTCAGTTGTCCAGGAAAGAAATTAGAAGCCTAAGGAGGAGTGGAAGAAACCTCAGACTCGAAGTGAGAGAGGTGGAAGCTCACACCGAGGGAAGTATGTTGATCAGAAAGGGAAATACACTGAACAGTGAGGGAAATATACTAATTCGAAAGGAGAGAATGCTGATAACAATATGATTCCTCGTACCAGAGGTAGAGCAAGAGGAAGAGGTGGAGTGATAAAGTGCTTCACATGCGGAAAGGCTGGACACAAATCTTATGAATGTCCAGATAAGAAGAAAGAGGAAAGAGAGGCTCACATTACCGAAGCTCAAAGGCGGAATGTTGAGGCAGAAGATGCTGAAGGCGGAAGATCGTTGATGATGCGAAAATCTCTTTTGACACCAAAGAAGGAGGTGGAGAGTTCAGTCCAAAGAAAAAAACTTTTTCGGACTGCTTGCAAGACCAAGGATAGGGTATGCAAAGTCATTGTAGACAGTGGTAGCACATATAATCTCGTTTCAACCGAGATGGTAGAAAAGCTGGAGCTGGAAACGATTGAACATCCAAGCCCATACAGAGTCTCATGGTTGCAAAAGGGACATCAGGTAAATGTCACTAAACAATGTTTAGTTGAATTTAAGAAAGGAGGATATAATGATAAGATCTTGTGTGATGTTATTCCTATGGATGTTTTTCATCTATTGCTGGGTAGACCGTGGCAATATGACAAGAATGTGATTCATGATGGGAGGATGAACACATACACTTTAGAAAAGAATGGGAGAACTCACATGTTGCTTCCAATCAAAGATAAAGAGGTGAAACCTGAAGTAAGCAACACTGTACTTCTCATGAGTGGGAAGGAACTTCTTACAAAGGTTAAGAAGAAGGAGGAACCGCAATTCATTGTGGTCAGGAAGCCAAAGATTGTTTTAACCATCACAAGGGTAAATGGTTTACCAGAAGATGTTCAAAAACTATTGGAAGAGTTTGTTGACATAGTAGTGGACAAATTACCTCGTTTGTTGCCACCGATCAGAAGTGTGAGTCATCATATTGATCTCATACCGGGAGCTAGTTTTCCAAACAAAGCCGCGTATAGGTTGATGCCGCAGAAGAATGAAGAGGTCAAAAGACAAGTCCAAGATTTGATGGACAAAGGGTTGGTCAGAGAAAGCTTGGGTCTGTGTGTCGTTTTGACAATACTCAGTCTGAAGAAAGACAGAGGCTGGAGGATGTGTATTGACTCGAGGGCAATCAACAAGATAACCATCAGATACAGATTTCCATTGCCAAGGATGGATGATCTGATGGATTGCTTGAGTGGAGCAAATTTGTTTTCGAAGATTGATTTGAAAAGTGGATATCACCAGATTCGTATGAGAGAAGGTGATGAATGGAAGACAACATTCAAGACTAACGAAGGGCTGTATGAATGGATTTTTATGCCGTTTGGCTTAACAAATGCGCCAAGTACTTTTATGAGGTTGATGAATGAAGTCCTGAAGGATTTCATCGAAAAATTTGTCATTGTGTATCTGGATGACATACTGATTTTCAGTAAAACAGAGGCGGAGCATCTGAAACATTTGGCTACAGTGATGCATAGGCTATAGCAAGAGAAGCTGTTGATAAACATGAAGAATTCCTCATTCATGAAGACATAACTCATTTATTTGGGGTTTGTCATTTCTGTAGATAAGTTGAGGATGGATCCAGATAAGGTGGAGGTAATCAAGAATTGGCCATCACCGAAGAATATCTTTGAGGTGAGAAGTTTTCACGGATTGGCTAGTTTCTACCGAAAATTCATCAGGAATTTCAGTGGAATTAATGTAGCAATGATGGACATAGTGAAGAAGAGACACAAGTCTTTTCACTAGATAGAAGAGGCTGAAAAGAGTTTCAATTTGTTGAAAAGAAAGATCACAGAACAACCAATTTTGGTGTTGCCTGATTTCCAGAAGACATTTCAAGTGAAATGCGATGCAAGTGGATTTGCAATAGGGGCAGCCTTGAGTCAAGAAGACAGGCCAATAGCATATTTTAGCGAGAAGCTGAATCAAGCGAAAGTGAAATACTCCACGTATGACAAGGAGTTCTATGCTATTGTTCAAGCATTGAAGAAATGGAGACACTACTTGATTCCCAAGGAGTTTGCCTTATATAGTGATAATCATGCATTGCAATTTGTGACTCAACAGGAAAAATTCAATCAGAGATATGTTAAATGGGTTGAGTATATGCAAAATTTCACTTTTGTGATTAAACATATTTCTGGTACTACTAACAAAGTTGTTGATACTTTGAGCAGGAAGTGTTTGCTATTGTAGGAGTTCAAAGTCAAAACGTTGGGTTTTGATGATCTCAGGGACATGTACGCAGATGATCCAGATTTTAAGGAGGCGTATGAAGCAGTTGAGAATCCAGTTCTCAGAGATAAAAGCCAATGGGCAGAATACATGATCCAGGAAGGATTGTTGTTTAAGGGAAATCAACTTTGTATTCCAAAATGCTCCATGAGGGAGAATTTGCTGAAGGAGAAACATAGTGGAGGATTGATCGGACACTTCGGTCATGACAAGACGTTCGCAAAGATGAATGAGTCATACTTTTGGCTAGGAATGCGAGCAGAGGTCAAGAAATTTGTGGACAGATGTAGAATTTGTCAGCATTCGAAAGGCAAGAGGTAGAATGCGGGATTTTATCAACCATTGCCCATACCTGAGAGGCCGTGGGATGCAAACATCATGGATTTCATATTAGGATTGCCGAGAACACAAAGAGGGTTTGACTCAATCTTTGTGGTGGTGGATAGATTTTCCAAAATGGCACATTTCATTCCATGTCAGAAAACCAATGACGCAACTCACATTGCGAACCTGTTTTTCAAAGAAGTCATTCGACTTCACGGCTTACCAAGGAGCATGATTTTGGATCGAGACACTAAGTTCATAGGACATTTCTGGAGGACATTATGGAAGAAGCTGGGAACTAACTTTTCATTTAGTTCAGCTTATCATCCTCAGACAGATGGACAAACTGAAGCAGTGAACAAAAGTCTGGGAGACTTACTGAGAAGTTTGGTGATAGAACACCATATCCAGTGGGACAACATATTACCACAGGCGGAGTTTGCTTATAATGACTCAATAAATAGAAGCACAGGGCAGAGTCCATTTCAGATTGTTTATGGCATGCAGCTGAGAGGGATTTCTGAGTTGAGGGATTCAGAACTGAATGGAACTAGGAGTGCTAGTGCAGAAGATTTCGCAGAGGCGATGAAGGAACTTCACAGCCAGGTGAAGGACCAATTACAGAATTCAAGCCAAGAGTATAAGCACAGAGCAGATCAACACAGAAGACAGCTTCAATTTGAAGTTGGTGACTTGATTCTCGCACACCTGAGAAAGGAGAGGTTCCCGAGAGGAACATATAATAAACTCAAGATGAAGAAAATTGAACCATGTAAGGTCTTGAAGAAATTCGGGTCAAATGCTTATGAAATTGAATTACCCGATGGGATCGAAATTTCTTCGATATTCAATATCTCAGATTTGTACCCATATAAAGACAAGGAAGCAGGAGAAGGTGATAAACAACCAGAGGTTCAGTGGCGAAAGCATATGCCAGTTGCAAAAAAGCCGCAGATGGAGTGTATACTAGATAAAAGAATTGGTAAGAAGACCAGAAGAAAAGAATACTTCGAGTATTTGGTCAAGTGGAAAGGCCATCCAGTTGAAGATGCCAGCTGGGAGAACGAAGTAGAGATACAGAAGCATGGACAGACCATGCACGAGCTCATGAATAGGAGCCCATGAAAATTTTCGAGTGAGGGAGTATGATGCAGGAGCATCTCAAGTGAGCCAGCGCGGAGACAAAAGACAGCTGGAAAAGCACCTAGCGCAAATTTTGAAAACGTTATGAAATATTAATGAAACAATTAAATGAAGGCGCACTTGTATAATGTAAGCGGACCTTGAGCGATCCGCTCTCATTCTTAGTAGGTGAAAGGCATTTATTCTAGTTAATGCAAGTAGATAGAATTTAATGTTTAGATTTGACAGTTTTAGAGCGCAAGAGGGAAACGGAATATAGACACCCTCATTGTGTATTGTAACATTATTATGAAGAGCATGAAGAGTGAGAGCATAGAAGAGAAGAGAGAAAAGAGCTGTGTAAAAACACCCATGTACAGTGATTTGAATGAATAGAAATAGCTTTGATTCAAATTCATGGCATCGTGTTTGTTCTCTGTGTATGTACGTTGAATGTTATGCTCATGGATGTTTACTTCCTATTACACATTTGCTTTATATGCTGTGTATATAATTTCATGTTTTGAGTTTGAATTCTGAGAGGGAGTAGGAATGAGTTTCAATTGTTTCTCTATCTGAGCAAGGATTCCTACAAGGAGTGCAGTTGAATTGTCTGCAAGGAGTGCGTTGACAAAGGGTTCAGAGATTTGTCTCTGGAAGGCTCAGATAGGACGACTATTGTTCTCATTCTCACAAAAGTGTAAGTTAGACACAGGAGTCGTGCAAGGTGTGCACATGCCAAGCTTGAATTCAGGGTTTGAAACCTAAGAAGCTATTGAAGGACTATTGCTGCAAGGAGTGCGCGGAGTCGAAAAGAGTTCAACACTTGGAGTGTTTGAAGGTTTGCTCAAGGAGTGCGTGCAAGAGTTTCCTGAAAGACTCTAAGTCGTGAGAAAGCTTAGGAAGTATAGGACCTTCGACAATCATCGAAGAGGAGCACAGGAAGTTTGTGCCTTGAAACCTTGAGAAGGCGTCGCCAGGTTGTGTTGCAGGCGATTGAGTTCCGTGGAAGAACAATTCCATGAAAAGTTGCAGAAGTCCTTAAGAAGGAAGAGAAACGGATGGTCGAAATTCTCCGTGGAGAATTCGCGAAGTCCCGCGAGCCGTCAGATGTCGCAGAAGAATGGGGAGATTACGGTGATTCTGTTTTGAAGTACAAGCCAGGAGCAAACCAGAACCCTTGATCAAGACCAACATGAGTCGTTGGATTCACCCTTGTGAAAGTTCATTTCGGGACTTAGAGGATCGAAAGACTGAAACTTTGTCATTTGGATTCGCGAAATCGCGAAGTCCGAAACCCCGACATAGCGGGAGGTTTCATAGTGGGACAGACCCGTGGGCACATGGAGGAGTCTAGGCATTTTGGAATTTCGGAGTTGGAGTGGACAAAAGGCAGCCAAGACCTTGGCTGACCAAATCCCCGAAACGCGAAAGGAATACGGAACATCGGAGTTCGGAGTTCGGGACTTCGGAACTCAGGGAATCAACATGCCCGTCGACAAGGAGTGGAACCCTTGTTACATCGCGATTCTCGAAATTGCGAACCAACAGCTTGGTCCATCGGCAAATCGGGAATCGAGAAATTGAGGATCGTGGTATTGAGAGGTTCGGGAATCGAGAGTCCAGAACTCCCGATACACGAAAGTTCGAAAAGCTTACGGGCATGCAGATCGAGAAGGAGGCGACAGGTGGAAAAAATCCCACGCTAGCTGGAGAAATTGGTTGAAGTGACGTGTGGAAAGGACAAGGGTTGTGGGACCCAAAGTAAGTGTGAAGTTCTTTCGGGGTTTCGGGACCCGAAAGGAAGAGCGAAAAATAACGCTGATCGTTGGATCGATGAAGAAACTCTAGAACCGTCTATTTTTGTTTTTGTCGAAACATTTGGTTTGTGGTGTGTTATCGAAACTCGGCATATCGGGTTTCAGAGATTTGAAAGGCATAGAGTGCTAGGCTGCAGGACTCGCATAGGCGCGAGGTCCGATTTCTCGACGCACAGTAAAGGGAAATCCTCGAAGGTTTAATTGTGGGTGCAGATTTTTCGAAAGGAAAATAGAAGAGACAATCGAGAGCTCTTCGGACCAAGGAGAGAAGAACGATCCTATGTACGTGGGATTTTCGGCCTGTGGGTTGGGGAGGGCTGCGTCAACTAGTGGAGAACTGCAACTGTTGCAGTAGTGACTTTGTCCTGGGTTATGGTTTGTACTTTCTACTTGGTCTTTAGCTATTTTTTCTTGGTATGCTAGTCTTGGAGAGAGGTGCGCTACCTTGGTTGTCTTCCGGAATCATTTTGTCTGTCAAGGGTAAAGGTGCTCGAAAGTGGCCTTTGTTCATATGGTTGGGTGACAATATTGCTATATTTTCTATGGTGAAAACGATCACATCTCTTATATTCTAACAACTAGGACACTAATGATGGCCACTAAGGTGAAACAAGGAAAAGAGCATGAATTCTGAGCTTATGATTTATTATCCAACTTTAACCCATGATCCTTAGTCATATGTCAA
>JASDQU010881894.1:34647-46146 GCA_032191745.1 Picea mariana
CCTTTTTCTTGTATTGTATTGTCGCAACCCTGTGCCGTCGTCCTCCCTTCCTACTTCTCGAGAACACTAACCATGCTAAGCAAGATAATATTTAAATATACCATAATATTACAAATACATAATTACAATTCTCTTAAAAACTTTCAAAATAAGCAAAGAAAAATATAGGCTTATATATTTAATTATATATATAATATTAAAATTAAAATTTATTTACGTGAAGGCATAGTTTTATGATTGAATAAATAATTTCGTGATAACATTTACATTTTGAAAATATAAACTAGATAAAAGCCATTTCTAAAAACATATGAAAATTGTTGTATTTTTTATTACGTTTGTTTGTTATATTTTTTATTACGTAAATATTGAATATTAATTGTTGATTTTCTAGAACATATGGAACAATAAACAAACGGTATACTAGATAAATGGTGTGCCTCATAACAAGTGTATGTTATAAACATGATTACGTAACCTGGTACAACAAATCTAAGAATTAGGGAAATTTTGTACTTTGAATTTTTCGATTAAGAATGTTTTGAAAATTTTACAATTTTTTTTAAGGGAAGAATGCTTTGAAAATTTTGTGATGTTAAGGGAAATATGCTTTGAAAATTTTGTAACTTTAAGGGGAGAATGATTTAAGGATTCATATTATAAAGGTTTTAGTGAACATTCTTGAGAAATTTGTGTATTTTACATGTTTAAGTTAAATTAAGAATGTTCACATGTTTAAGTTGAGTTAAGAATGAAGTTTAAGTTGAGATAAGTTTGATGTTTAAGTTAAGTTAAGAATGTTGGGAAGATTTTTGAACTTTGATATTTTGTATATTTATATGATTTTTAGATAATTTAATATATGTTTTGTACTATTTAAAATGATAATTTGATAAAACTTACGATCTTTGTCCACACTCTTTAAGTGGATTGTGATTAATTAATTTTAGCTCTAAAAAACAAAGCAAAGTAGTGAATACAATGTTTGATATAAAGATAGTTATTTTGGGGTTCAATTTTTTAGTTATGGTTTTGGATTTGTCATAATGTTTCTTTTGATTATTAATAAACAATATTTACAAAGTTTTCATACATGTTGAAAGAATTGGGTTAGTAATTTTGTAGGTAGCCTTTTAGTCAATCATCTTTTATTTTAAAGTATAATTATTTGTTTTTATGTTCTTACATATTTTAATCTTGTAGTGCTTATGAGATGAAAATGGTAAATTATGGTATGTGCAGGGGAATATTTTTTAATATCTAGTGTTAGTAAGGGGAATATTTTCCATCTTTCATTCAAATATAATCATTTATTTCCCTGTCGGAGTTAAATAATAGTGTAATTAACGTAGAAAATAACAAAATTATTGCATTATGGATCTTTGTTTTAAGTTGTATCTAGTTTTATTTTTATCATTTGCATGCACTATCAGTATCACGGGAAACAACATCCCTGAGGATATCTCATCGTATTGTCTAGAGTGCAAAATCATACTCCCTTGGTCTCCTATAACATCTGCGGAGCCATCCCATGGAGATTATATTTTGGGATTTGATTAATGGTAGTTATAAGGAGACTAGAGCATGTTAGGGACCGAACCCCTCACGTAGGTAGAATAATATATTTCCATGTAATAAAGGTCAATATTAATAAGGCCTAGAAATAAGGAAGAATAAGTCCAATGTAAGAAGACCTAATAGAAGCTTCCGCTTCTAGAAGGGTCTTCCTCTAGATGGTTCTTTTGATAGACATATTTATTATAAATAAGAGTCGAGGGTATGAGAACTTTTGTGTTGGATATTATTGTAATAGAGCTCTGCTCTGCTGGAGGTTGCCCCCTCAAAGAGGAAAGTGAACATTGCTCTCAGTAATCAAAGTTCTCTTTATGGTGTTATTCTGGTATCATTTTGGTATTATTGTGGTGTTGTTCTAGTTACATTGTTGTTCATCTGCCATTTCTAGCATTTTATTTCTGTTCTGCATACTTTTTATATCTGGAATATTACAAGTGGTATCAGAGCACTTTCCTCGGCAGAAAATTGTGGGTTAATTTTTTTTCAAAGTAGAGACATATTCCAGCGTCTTTAAGCTACAAAGATATGTCGTTGCGCGCATAAACCCACGGTTGGAGATTCATACACGCAGGAAATACAAGTGGTACTTAAGCGCATATCTGTTGGCCAGCCTTGTAACCCCTGTTGGTACCCCTTCGAGTGGTAGCGCATCAGACAACACCTGTATACGGATTGGCCTAGATCTCTTGAAGCCCTCCATAGATAAACCGATTGGCTACCTAATTGTTATAGTGTCACCGAGAACAACACTCGAGAAGATAGTCTCTAGTACCTGGGTAGTTGGGTAGTACGGCTAAAGGCACGGTCTAGCCTCTTTAGTTGGTGCCCTGAGATATTGGGCTGAGTACTATTGTTGGACCCCACACGTATATCAGAGAGTTATAGCACAAGGCAAACCCTTGTATGTAGAACCCTTGAATACCTAACCCTTGGGACGTAAACAAAAATAGAACAGACAAGATCTATTGCGGTGCAACTGTGTCTCTTGCATTTGAGTTGCAAAATTTCTACACATTTCTTCCTATTAACCATTTGGGAATTTCATCACTACAATATTCTTCAAATTAGAGTATAACTCCGTAGGAGTAAAAGAAAAAAAGTATGGTTCCTGTTGGAACCATTATTTGAGACCTATTCCGTTGGATTTCTCTCTTCGCCCTTATCGCAGTCATACCTAACATTTTTCAACAATTTTTTTTCTTGTGGACCCGAACCCCTTCCAACACCCTTATTTCATCTTTACCCCATTGGATTCCACTCGTCGCCCTGATCATTGTGATACACTTCCCCAATAACCCATTTTCTGTGTGGTCCCACCCACCCCTTTTCATGTTGCCTTGTCATCATGGACCATACCCGTAGCCAAGACTTGGAAGCTCACTTCACTACCTTGCACTCTAATGTCACAAAAACCCAACAAGAAGTGCGACAACTCAATGCCAATATTGCCACCATCAATCAAAGGATGCATTCCTCCATAGTCGCCTTAATTGTGGAACTCAAAGACGAGCTCAAAAAATACATTACTACCCAGCTTGAATCTGTCACTACGATGATCTACGCCAAGCTGCATATCCCTGTAGATCTTCCCATATCTAACCCCCCTTTGTATACCAAAGGTGAAACTTCTTCTCATTCCCATAATTTTCAACCTCGTCACTTTCAGCGTGACCTATGCCTTACGCATGTGGATATGACCAAATTTGATGGATCGGATCCCACTGGTTGGGTAACTCAAATGGAACACTATTTTTATTTGTATGGAATTATGGATGAGTTGGCCAAACTCCGGTATGGTGTTCTCCATCTAGATCAAGAACATTGGCAATGGTGGCAATGGAGAAAAAATTCTCGCCAAGGGTATGTGGCTTGGACACACTTTGTGGTAGAGATTTATGAATGCTTTGACACTGACACCAACCATTTAGGCCATTTGACAAAGTTGAAACAATCTAGCATAGTGGGAGACTTTATCATTTCTTTTAAGCGACTGGCTTTTCAGACATAGGGCATGTTTGATGCTTTTTTCCAAGAATGTTTTATCAGTGGCCTCAAGGATGATATTCGTGCTCATGCCCTCATGGTTCGGCCTCAGAGTTGGGTGGACGCCACTAAAAGAGCTAAGGAATCACAACAGGTTGTCTCTTCTCAAAACCACAAACCCTCCTTTATTCCTCGCACTAAACCAGTCACCCCCACTCCTCCTTCTACTCCACTAAAGATCCAGAAATTGACCAGGGTTGAAATGGCTAAACGCCAACTCAAAGGCCTTTGTTATAATTGTGATAACAAATATTTTCCAGGACACAAGTGTAAGGAACAAAATATTTTTATGGCCATCTCGGAGGATGTTTCGGAAGAGGATGTTGAGGCTCCCCTTATGTCTTTGTCACCTGAACCCACTGACATAACCACTCCCTCAGATCCTCCCGAAGTATAACCAGTCATTTCCCTAAATGCTCTCACTAGATTCTCTGCTCCCCAAACCCTCAAGCTAATTGGTTATATCAAGCATAGGAAGGTCATCATTCTTGTTGATAGTGGAAGCACCCATAATTTTATTCATCGCCGCATTGCCCTAGAAACTAATTTCTATATCCATGCAGTCAATAATTTCCAAATCATGATTTCCAATGGTGGGTCCATGAAATGTGGAGGGCGTTGTGAAAATGTGTGTCTCCAAATTGGTGACTACCATATGCAATCTCATATGTTTGCTATCGACATGGGCGGTTGTGACATTGTGTTGGGTGCAGAATGGCTAAGGACTTTGGGTCCCATTCTCATGGATTTTAAGGAATTAACCATGCAATTTGACCAGGAGGGCCAACAATATAAATTCCAAGGCATCACCGTTGGTTCGTCGGAGATCATTAGTTCCCATCGCATGGAAAAGCTGCTCAAAAAAGGTCATTCTGGAATTATTTCCCAACTCCATGCCATCCAAGCCACTGAGACACCCTCTGTGCCTCCGGATCTCCAATCCATCCTCTCTAAACATCAAGTGGTTTTTTCCACTCCCCAAGGACTCTCTCCTTCCCTTGGTGTTCATGATCATTCCATTCCACTTGTCCCAGAAATCCTTGCTCCTAATATTCGTCCCTATCGTCACCCCTTTTCCCAAAAAAATGAAATTGAGAAAATGTTTCTGCTCAACGCAGGTGTTATCCGCCTTAGTACGAGCCCCTACTCTTCTCATGTGGTCATGGTCCTTAAGAAAGAAGGTTCTTGGCGCATGTGTCCTGAATTTCGCGCCCTCAACAAACTCACCATTAAAAAAAAAATTCCCATTCCATTCATTTCTTTGCTAAACTTGATTTTCGTTCAGGCTACCACCAGATCCATATGAAAGAGGCAGACATTCCTAAGACTGCCTTTAGAACTCATGAGGGACACTATGATTTTTTGGTCATGCCCTTTGGCTTGTGTAATGCTTCCTCCACTTTCCAAAGCCTCGTGAATCATATCTTTCGTTATTTTCTCCGTCATTTTGTGTTTGTCTTCTTTGATGATATCCTCATCTATAGCAAAACTTGGTCATACCATCTTGCTCACGTGGATTGAATTCTTCATATACTTTCTCAGCACCAACTTTTCCTCAAACAATCTAAATGTGCTTTTGGTGCCTCGGAAGTAGAGTACTGGGGTCATCTTGTGGGAAAGGCAGGTGTCAGGGTGGATCCTAAAAAGATTGAATCTATGCATGATTGGCCTCACCCAAAGACTCTCAAAATCTTGCAGGGATTTCTAGGTTTAACAAGTTATTATCGCAAGTTTGTTAAGAATTATGGAAAGATTGAGGCACCTCTCATTGCACTCCTTAAAAAGAATTCTTTCACTTGGACTCTAACAGTTGCTCAAGATTTTCAAACCTTGAAGATGACCATGTGCACCACTCCATTCCTGGCCCTTCTTGATTTCACAAAGACCTTTTTCCTGGAATGTGATCCTTCTGGGAAAGGAATTGGCGATGTCCTTATGCAAGAGGGCCGGCCTTTGGCCTTTACCAACAAACAACTATCTGAGAGAAATTTTGGCAAATCAATCTATGAAAAGGAAATGTTGGCTATTCTACATTCCGTGGATCTTTGGCGCCCTTATCTATTGGGGAAATGCTTCCAAATTAAGACAGATCGTTAAAGCCTTAAGTATTTTCTGGAACAACGTCTTTCCTCCTCTGAGAAACAAAAATGGGTGACTAAGCTCTTTGGATATGATTATGAGATCATTTACAAGAAAGGCAAAGACAATGTGGTTGCTGATGCACTTTCCCAAAAATATGAAGATGAAGGGTTCCTTTTTTCTGTCTCCTTCATTTTCCCAGATTGGCTCCAAGTTGTTCACCAGGAATGGCTACACGATCCCAAAAGTTCTCATATGATACAACAATTGCAGTCCAAATCTCCAATTTCCCTAGGGTAATCTTGGCTCAATGAGGAGCTTCGATACAAAGGCCATTTGTATTTAAGTAAACAGTCAAAACTTAAATCCATGGTACTTTATGAGATTCATGCTACACCCACAGTTGGGCACTCCGGGTTTACCAAAATGTATGACTGGGTCAACCATTCTTTTTTCTAGGATGGTATGAAACAGGACGTTCGTAATTATGTGGTTGAATGTGATGTGTTTCAACACAACAAGGGTGAAACATTCAAATCTCCAGGCACACTCCAACCGCTTCCGATTCCACCTGTTATTTGGCGAGATATCTCTATGGATTTTATTGTCGGCTTACCTAAATCAGGAAATAAATTAGTCATTATGGTGGTAGTTGATCGTCTTTCCAAGTATGCTCATTTATGTGCTCTTCAACACCCATTTACAACATCCATTGTGGCTCAAATTTTCATGGATCTGGTCTTCAAGCTTCATGGCATGCCACATTCTATTGTTTCTGATCGTGACCCAACTTTCACCAGCAATTTTTGGCAAGAACTGTTCAAGCTACAAGGCACCCAATTGCATCTCAGCACAACTTATCATCCCCAGACTAATGGCCAAACTGAAGTTGTCAACAAATGTTTGGAAACATATTTGAGGTGTTTTGCATTGTAAAGGCAACATCAATGGGCTCAATGGTTACCACTAGCTGAATGGTGGTACAACACTTCGTACCATACAACTACATGCATGACTCCTTTTGAAGCAGTATATGGACAAAAGCCACCTTCATTTCTCTCATAATTGCCAAGTGTCTCGAAGGTCCAGGCAGTTGACCAAACACTTATAGTTCAAGAGGTTATTCTCCGTACCCTCAAAGAGAATTTGGTCATGGTCGAGAATCGCATGAAGAAAAAATAAAATCAAGGTCACTTTGAACATCAATTTGCAGAAGCGAATCATGTTTTTCTTCGACTACAACCTTACAAGCAAAATTCCCTTAAGGATGACCAGTGTCAGAAATTGGCGCCCAAATTTTATGGTCCTTATACGGTTCTCAATCATGTGGGGTAGGGGGCCTATCAGTTATCTTTTCCCAGTCATTCGAAGATCCATCCTGTTTTTCATGTTTCCTTCTTAAAGAATATGATTGGAACTAAGTGCCAAACCCAAACCACCCTTCCCAAGTTGGAATAAGAAGGCTCCATTTTGCTACAACCACAAGCAGTTTTGGACTAGTGTGAGCGCCGTCTGCATCAACGAACCATCAAGGAAGTGTTAGTCCAGTGGAAAGATACAACTACAACAGATGCCACTTGGGAACCATCTACCATTCTGCAACAATTTCCCCATCTCAAGCCTTGAGGACAAGGTTTTTTTTAAGGGGGAGGGTATGTTAGGGACCTAACCCCTCATGTAGGTAGAATAATATATTTCCATGTAATAAAGGTCAATATTAATAAGGCCTAGAAATAAGAAAGAATAAGTTCAATGTAAGAATACCTAATAGAAGCTTCTACTTCTAGAAGGATATTCCTCTAGATGGTTCTTTTGATAGACATATTTAGTATAAATAGGAGTCGAGGGTATGAGAACTTTTTTCTTGGATATTATTGTAATGGATCTCTTCTCTGTTGGAGGTTTCCCCCTCGAAGAGGCAAGTGAACATTGCTCTCAGTAATCAAAGTGCTCTTTATGGTGTTATTATGGTATCATTATGATATTATTGTGGTGTTGTTATAGTTATATTGTAGTTCATCTTCCATTTCTAGCATTTTATTTTTGTTATGCATACTTTTTATATCTGGAATATTACAGAGCCCAATTCAAAGTTATAAGATATTAACTGAAGCTTTATTATACTTAAATCACTTGTCATTTGGGCGCAATTCGATGAGTTCCGAGTGGAGTCAAAGACATCCTCATAGCTACTCTGGGTGTAATACATGTGATCCAATATAAGCCCGAATCAACATAGGAAGGTATGAAAACCCTAGGTGGAGTGCATTAGAAATAACGACGTATGAGGAAGGGAGATTTAGCACTTCTCTCCATGGACCTTTGTAGGATGCATCTTCTCTTCTTCATCTTGCCTCTTCTTTGTTTTCACACTAGTGGTAGGAAATGAATTCAATTTCACATGTGCACATGCATGGTTGATTGTTAATATGCATAAGACATATGTTGGATTACTGAGAGGGGGGGTGAATCAGTAATAGAGCAATTTAATCATTTTTAACCATATAATCTAAGTGTTATATCAATGTAGCATTATCATCCAATAACTGTAGAGTAAATAAGCAATGAAAAAATGAACAATCATACACATACACAGTACACCAATGTTTTATGTGGAAACCCAAAACGGGAGAAAACCATGGAATGTTTTTTCTTATGTCTTGAAGAATTACATTCATTGGAAGCACCAACTTCCTTTGTTTTACAGCTGCAATTGGAAGGAGGCTCCAACCCCCTTGTTTCTCAGGCTACAAAATGAGGGAAGCTCCAACTCCCCTATTCTCTGGCTACAACCCCCAATGTTCTTCAGCTACAACTGGAAGGTGGCTACAACCACATGTCCTTGCCCTGTCCAACCGGCTTGAAGTAGAAGTAGAATGATGAAACCACTGCCACACCATCACTGCGAGATATACCACTATAAAAATGTACCAATAAACTTGAACCATGCATCAACCCTGCATAATTCTGTACCTCAACCTGTACCATAAACAAGTGCATCAACCATGCACCAACCTGTACCAAACAACCTGTAATCAAACTATATCATAAACAAGTGCATCCAACCATGTACCAATCATGTGTGAACTACTCATCAACTATGACTCATAAATATGTACCAACATCATCAACTATACACCTCATGTATGTGTCAACTCATCAACTACTTGTCTCGACCATGTACCCAACATGTACCTTAACCAAAATCCCTCATCAATTTCATCATCCAAATATGATTTGTAACTCTGTAACAGACCCAGTTTATATTATTACATACTTGCAAACATTCCTCAACTTCCACAACAAGAGACTAGCATTTTCATCAAACTTTTGTTTAGTCTCACACGACTAGTTTGAGATTAGTCAACAACCCTAACTTGAAATAATAATGACTATGTACCTATAATGAATAAATATCTAAAAGTAGTACACAATGTTCTTCAGTTTGTTTTATGCAATTCCTCCAGGTTTCACTACTTGGAACCTCTCAGAAAAGGAGTTATAGTAAATATGGAATACCTTGTTGAATTATGTCTTCTTCTAGAGAGTGACATTGTAGAGTGTACCCCACACAGAATATTTGTTGAATGAATATGAAAATGTTACAAAGAATAATACAGACTGTACTATAACCAACACATTTTGTCTTACTGAATTTTGATCTGTTATGAATAATTTATGACGTTTTTATCCGAAACACTTGTTTTAGACTAGTTTCAGGACTAGCCACAAACCCTATTTTCCACGGAGTGTAGCTCCAAAAATACAACGACCCACAAGCTGAAATTTTTACCATAGATACTTGGATATTTTTCCTCAATGTCCTATCAATTTCATGGTCTGAATCATTCTATAAAAAAGGTTATTGCGAAAATGGTGAGATGACCTGTAAATAACATACCTTAGAAAGCATCATCAAAAGAATTTATCCTCCCTTGAATTCCGGCCTTATTTTCTTCATCTTCCCTCTAAAATTTGGCTTAGATATCCTTTGGTTACCTCAGTGACCTATAGATATTCAATATGCTCAAGTGTGATATAAAATTAGAGAGCCTTGCCTCTAATTTATACTATCCAAGTAGCTTCCTTAAAAGCATCTTCTAGGTCATTTTTCCCACTTTCCTTATTTTAGGATTAACCCACTTCTAATTTCTCCATTAAATTTATTATTTAAATAATTTATTTTGTGTTCACTTTGAATTATAGTACACTCATCACTTCACGTTATTATTTACCTTCTAAAACCTCTTAAACCACTTTGACTACTTTGACCTTTTGGGGCTTCTAGATGACATATGAGGGTCATTCAACTTCGTAAGGCCATAACTCTCAAACCGTGAGGATTTATGTGATGTTCCACATACCACCAGAAATGGAATGACATGTAATATCCATATAGAATAGTATTACCTACAAATATATCAAAACTCATACCATTATCCATAAAACAAACTTGGGTTCATTACCCAAACCTAGGTTCTCCAACTTGTCATGGCCATAACTCTCTAACCATGAGGAGTTATGTGACGTTCCACATACCACCGGAAATGGAATGACATGTAATATCCATATAGAATAGTATTACCTTAAAATATATTAAAACTCATACCATTATACATGAAACAACCTTGAGTCCATTACCCAAACCTTTGTGCTACTGGAATTTGCTACCAGACTTTCTTCAAGGGTTGACATCAATGACAACCAACCTTAATAAACAATATCCCACTTTAGCATTGATGGAAACACTCTGATGAAATACTGAAGTCATTTCATACAATACTGAAGTCATATCACTCATGCTCCCCTTGGAACCATGCCTCTGTCCTCTGCATCTCTGTGACCATTGCTCCCCCTGGAATCATGCCTTTGTCCTCTGCATCTGATAAATCTCTCCCCCCTTGTCATCAATGGAAAATGTATATTTCCATCCAGGGTTGCTCCCCCTAACTGAACTGTCCTCTTTATGGTGCTTCCTCATGTACATATAAGACATATAAGATAAGCATTCAAAAGCATTCATTTTGGAGCAGAAATAACTTTGAGTCTCTAACGAAGATACTCAAAGGATTCCCATAGAATTGGTTTTGTAAAGATGTCTTCCACTTGTTCTTTTGTTCCCACATACTCAACTCTAATGTTCTTTTCTGCAACCTGTTCCCATAGAAAGTGATACTTGATTGGAATGTGCTTTGTCTTGGAGTGCATCACCGGGTTCTTTGAGATATTGATGGTGTTTATATTATCACAATAGATTGGAATGGGTTCATCATACTCAACCTGTATATTTTTCATAGTTTCTTTCATCCAAAGAACCTGTGTACAACATGTTGTTGTTGCAATATAATCTGCCTCAGCTGTAGATATAGATACTAATGATTGTTTCTTGCTTAGCTATGATACTAAACACTCACCCAAGTAGAACGATGCTCCACTGGTGCTTTGTCGGTCATCAATACAACCTGCCCAATCTGCATCTCTGTAGGCAATAAGAGATATATCATTTCCTTTTGGATACCATAATCCAAACTCTTATGTTCCTTTGAGATATCTGAAAATCCTCTTCACTGCTAACACATGTGATTCCTTTGGTGCTGCTTGAAATTGTGCCACCTGTCCAACTACCTGCATTACATCTGGTCTGGATGTTGTCACATATAGTAGGCTACCAATCATTGACCTGTATTTCCTCTGATCTGTAGAATTTGAATCATCATCTTTGCTTAACTTGCAACTGGTTTGCATGGGAGTGATAACTGGTTTGCAATCTTCCATTATAAACATCTTTAACATTTCTCTGAT